>JAUBNY010001187.1:1226281-1249516 GCA_032275445.1 Crypturellus soui
GGAAGGAAGGAAGGAAGGAAGGAAGGAAGGAAGGAAGGAAGGAAGGAAGGAAGGAAGGAAGGAAGGAAGGAAAAGAAGGAAAGTTAGAGCAAACATGACCACAGCTGTTTTTTCTCTGTTTAGGAAAAAAGATCTAACAACTAGCAAAATATTAGATTGCCTGGGGAACATGGTGGAGCTTCATTGCTGAGTGTTTGTAAGAAAGGATTTGACAGTTGTGTCTGTGATTCTGTCTGAGTGTGGAAGAGCAACCTAGACCTGGAGAGTCTATTCAGGTTCTTATTTTTCAGGTATGATCGTGCTAAGGTAATCCCTGAATCTCAGAGAGGCTGAAGTTATTTCCCTTATATCCTCCTTCAGAAGAGGAACAGTGCAGAGCACAAGAGTTGTGATTAAATGATGAGGTGAAGTGAGATACTTGAAAATCTGTGATTGCTCTGCTCAGTATCAGGAAGGTGAAAATCAGCCCCTATGGGTAGTGGCTTCTGAGGAGAAGATGTAGGACACTTCAGATGCTGGGAGAGCTAAAACTACCAATAAAAACAGGGATGAACACTACTATTTGCCAGTTCACAATCTTGTCACCACAAGCTCTCATTACTGCTGTGGACAACCAGTTAGTGTGCTGTGTGTATACCAATAGCTCTAATCACCCTTTTTTATTATCAGCTTGCCTACATTTCTTATGAAGGCCTAAGTGCCATGTTATTTAAGATTAGAGAAGTTATTAACAGCAGGGAAAAGGCAGAAAATGTTTTTTCTTTTCCCCAGTTTAATCAGGGGTGAAACAGAGACTCTAAACAGAGAGATGTAGTTTGGCTCGACCAACAAACCCCAACTCTCAGAATAAAACACTGAACTGGCTGAAAGGCTGATTTGTTAACACCATAGGGAATGTCAGAATGTAATGAATAATATTCTGGACTAGATCAGAGTGATATCAACTTGTTTCCAGAGAAAAGCTGTATACTCATGAGACAGGACAAAAAAGTTAAATGTTGTCCCGACTGTTATTATCAGTAATCATCTAAATTATCATTTTTAGACAATTGCGCCAAGCCCCATGAAGAGATACATCTTCAATAAATACCAGACACAGCCGACTCCACAAATACTTTTTTTTTTTTTTGTAAAAGATCACCATTGACTGAAGATTATTGTTTGATTAAATTGACTGCCTGATGGTGAGGCTTCCAACAGATAAACACAGTCAAGAATTTAATCAACAAACTGCATCATATTTGCATCTATTCCATGTTCTGTCTACTTAGAGAAGGAACAGATGCAAACTCAGTAGGAGTCAGAAGGAAGGGAATCAATTGGGAAATACTCTATTAAGAAGTTTTTGAATTTATAATCCAACCTTGACCTAAATGTGTATAGATTCTCGGTGAGATAGTTCCCTTGAACTGATAGACTCTGTAATCCATATTCTCTTTCTCTATTTAATAATGTCTCTTTGCTGGCATTATTAGTCTAAATGAAATGCTGAAATAAATCCTTCTTTTCAGACCTTTTGACATATGTTAGTGCAGATATTACTCTAAACAACTATCTGTCTGCAGTATATCTTAGTGTAAACAGTAAGCAGCCTGTGACTGCTTTGTAAGATTTCTATTTCAAAATAAAAAAGAGCTCAATGCCAGCCTGCCTAGGGCACAAAATTGTCCCTGGCCTATGTTTGACATATGTAAGGACCAACATTATCCTTTATTTTGTTGTTCTTGTATAAGTTTAGAACTGTGCCATAGATGGTTCAGTTCACTTTCATAGAAGTAGCTATACAAATCAGATCTGATTCACAACCGGATTGTAAAATGCCTCTGGCAATCATAGAATCATTATGGTTGGAAAAAAACTTTAAGACTATCAAGTCCAACTGTAAACCCATTACCCCATGCCCACTAAACCATGTCCTAAGTGCCTCATCGACACATTTCTTGAACACTGCCAGAGACAATGACCCACCACTACCCAGCTCAGCCTGTTCCAATTCCTGATCACTATTTCCATGTAGAATTTTTTCCTAATAGTTCCCTGCAGCCTTTTTCTACCATCTCCTTTCCTGGAAGCTGCATCAGTGATACTTAGTACAGTGAAGGGTTCCTTCTCTTTGTACCAGTGCATACAGGCTACATCCTCATACCCTTCCCTTCCTGTCCATTTATCTTTCCTACAACTAAAGTTGTAAAAACAGCCAGGTTTACGTTGGCTGCTTATTCCTGTTTAAAAATTACAAATTAAAGTTTTGGGTTGGCTAAAAGAATGATAGTTACAGGACAGTTTCTCCCACTCAGTAAAATGAGTGTCAGCAAAAATATCTTCACCTTGGAATTAGCAAACTTTTTTTTCATCTATTGTTTTGTGATTTTCCGTTTATGTCCAGAATAAAAACAAAGGATAAGCTGTGCTAACAAAAATATTTCATATGAACGTAGTGTCATAATATTTTATATTAGTATCTATAAAGATATATAGACTATTTTGTCCCCTAGTGCATATGGTCTAATGTAACTATTGCATTTTCAGATTACTTCTTCTTTGTAATGTCTAAAACAGATTTAAACACCCTTTAGGCAAAATATTTCAACATGTTTTATCATTTTGTTTAATAAAATCATAAATAAAAGTTGCATTTTTCATGTTTTTGCTAACTACTATATTTTCTGATGAGTGCTCCATTAAGTATGTAAAGAATTGGAAATACTTGTTTTCTTAAAGATTCTTAACAACTCCATTCCAATTACTTCTAGAAATTTGAATTTTTTTGTTATATTTATATATATGCACACCCACACACATATATAAAGGAATACATACATATGATTATATAAAGGAACTTATTATTTCTGGAGAAATAAGGGCAGGTGGGTTTTTTTGGCTCAGTTTGATTATGAGGAATCATATGGAGTGAAAGCTGCAGGAGGATATTCTGAATAATTTGTAATGCAAAAGTAAAGTAAAAAAAAATCACAACCTAAATAACTTTTTCCCTAAGGAAACGGATGAAAATTCAATTAACAATGTCAGAAACAAGAAATACTACAGTGAAGACAACCTTATGATCATGATATACATAGTGACAGTCTCCAAAGTGAACTCAGAAGATACTTTATTACATTACCTAGGAAAAATATTCCCATAGAAAATATTCCTTCTTCCAAATAGAATGCTGCAAATGTCTTATATATATTGTTGTTTTAGAGAATTCAGTCTGTTTTGTGTGTAGGTTTTTTTTCATTTTTTCCATTTTTCTTGCCAGAATTGACAGCAGATTTAGTTAAATCCCATTTTAATTGCTTTCTCCAATTTTCTTAATCTCTCCTACTTCATAGATCATCCTGATAATAGAAATGCTCTAAGTTTTTTAACACATGATTGCATTTTGAGCTTTAATTTTGTTTAAGAAATAATTAATACAAGACTTGAAATACCTGCCTGCACCTGGTGCATCACATAAGATTTGGTCTAAAAAAGAGACAAGATACGATGTAGCTGAACACAGACTCAGTCTATTATTGTATAGTTGAGCTAATCCTCTTTTTCTCTTTAATGGTCATCCCAGGAAAAAAAAAAAAGACAACAAAGAAAGAGAGGCACACAAGGGCATCTTAATTTGCTGACTGCAATATTATTGGGTCGTACTCATAGGCTGCTTGACCTATTGATGGACTAAAGTATATGTTCAGATTAAAATGAATGTGTGAATCTAGTCAATAGTTAGAAATTTTCTGCAACATCAGGTTTGATGATGACTTTTCAGGCTGTACTATATCCTTTTGACAGATTAAATAAGTATATTCATAGATCTTGTGGTTTTGACAAACTAATCATTGGAAGGTGAGATATACATCTTCTGTACCCAGAAGATCTTTGCCACATTGATTAGTTACCACCAGGCATGGGAGTAAGAGAGCTTCACTTTTAATGCTTGACTACTTCTGTCATGGGTACCAAAAATATTGTGATTAAATGGTTTAGTGGCTCATGCTCAAACTTATAATGAACAATTCTGATCACCCTTGCCAGAAAGGAAGTATTTTAAGAATTTTGGTTGTTTTTAATAGTACTTTTTATTTAAGTAGTATTAGATTCATGCTCAGTTGATGTGTTGTTTAGACTGGAATTGGAATTTTTTTTGTAAGGCATAAGGAAGAATTAGGCCAATCTCTTTCAAAATCTAGTGAAAGGCAAAACAGCTGTTGATAGCAGGGTACAATACTGTTCCATGCTAACATTTTGAATAAGCAGTCTACCAATATGTAAGGGTGATAAAAGATTCTGAACATAGAAGATGGTAAGACACATTGCCCAGCTAATATTTTTTTCTAAACATCACAAAATGAGTTTCAATCCTCCAACTGAAAGATTACACTGTCTATTCTATTTGCATATTTATTTTCAGATTTTGGACACAAAGATCATTTCATAAATCTAAATATATAAAAGGTCTGATTACCTTAATAGTAATCTACAGTAGCAAAACTTTGAATGGCAGGTGGTTTCCTGTAATGATTAAAATCTTTGAGATTCATCAGTTGGTGCTATATGCTATAGAAAAAAGTTTCTGGAGTCATATAAAAAGAAATTTAGACAAATCAAGATTTATACTGCTCACTAAGTCAAAGAGAAGTATTTAAAAAACTACCTGAACTTAGTGATGTGGTTAAAATCTCCAAAATTATAAGTTTATTGAGACTTGAAAGTCTAATGGGAAGAACTCTACAGTATGCTTTTTGCAGATGAGAGTTCATGATTGACTCACTTAGAATACTTTAATCTATGTCATTCCCAGTTTGGATTGGAATCAAACACAGACACTCCTTCTGGCAGTAATATTTTTTTAGCTCATTCCGACAACACAATCCTCAGGGTTAACTTCTGGGATTTTCTGTACACAAATCTTTTAATCTTTCCATATTGTACAACATTACCAAATGGGCTACAAAGAAATATTTTTATGTCAGTGACTGAACACTGATATCAATTTCACAGAAAGATTTTCAGCTATGAGTAGATCGATTTTATGCTTTTACAACTATCTTTGGATTAATATCAGCTTGAAGAAAATTAAGGGTATATGTCAACCAAACATTGCAAATGCGCAGATTCAATTTATGACAATTTAAGGGTTCACCTACAATGGACATGTTTTGAATGATTGTGTCAATAATGATAGAAAAGTAATTCCTGATTTTTCAAGCTTCAATATTTGTTACTAGGGTTATAAAATGAAACTAGTAGCTGAATGAGTCCAGTTCCTCCTTCAGTTGAGATATTCATACATTTCTTGGGCTAACCGCCTTGCTATGGAATCTAAGCACTGATTTAAAGAAAGCATAAGTTCTGTAGTCCAGTCAGAGTCACCACTATGTTCTTGTTTGGGTGAAGGAGCACAATGAATTAAAGAATGATGGTCTTTTGTGGTAACCTAAGTGCTTGTTCCTAATACTGCAGTTGATGAACATCCATTCAAAATGCAACAAATATGGACATAATGAACAGCATATGAACACCAAGTGAATTTTGTGTCGCCTGCCTGATGGTAGAAGAAAAAGGGGTGGTTTCTTTAAGAAATACTTCAAGATTGACAGAATTCAGTTTATTTGCCAATTTAACACAAAGAGAAAATAGATGTTTCTTGACATAGAGCTATATGTTCTCTTCAGGAAAGTTTTCCAAAGCAAAGGATGGAAAAGCAACACTCAAAAGCTCATACACTATACTCAGTAAGCTTAACTCACTCTCACTATCTTATTTTCCAATAGCTCAGGACAATAAATATGTTATTAGGCTTTATGATGCAAGTGACATGAAAACTATGGAGTGAGTTCTGGACCCACTACACGTATTAGGAACCTTCTTCATCTGGTTTGTGCATTTGGGGAATATTTTATACCTACTTTTTGTCAAACAAGTATGTATTTCAGTTGAAGTTAGGATTTAATCTTAGAAGACTTCCATGATAAAATGGAGATTGGTTGTTTAAGGAACAGACTGACTGTCCTAATGGATGATTTTGTTGATTACCCTTAGAACAGAATCGCATAACTAATACTTGTCTTGGAAATATAGTCTAGTGTAATTACCCACTCTTCAAATCTTTAAAATCTATACAAGTATGCTAAACAAATAATGGGAACAGAACCTTCTAAGACATTCTCTATCATTATTCTTTCCCAGTAGCATTTTTTAGAATATGCAATACTTTTAAGGACATTTTGGGGGGTGGAGGAAGGAAAAAACACAAATGAAACATCTCACATGTATACAACAGAATGATCAATTTCTAATCATAACACAGATGTGGGTATATTATTTCTGTAACTTATTGAAATTCAGAAGTCTAGTCATAACATAATCCTTCCTTATAAATCTAAATCTAGAAGTTAGATAGATTTGATGGCTATCAGAAAAAAAAGAAGTCAATTTTTTTTGTCTGTCTGTTATTATATAAAAATATAGTCAAGTTCTGGATCAGATCTTCAGCTGTGGAGTCAGCTCTGTGCTAATTTTGGATTGCTTCCACACTGTCGTTCCAAATTTATTGAATCTCCATGTAAGAAACCTAGCCAAAACCCAGCTCTGATGGACTACACCCATGCTGCCTGGTGTAGAAATTTTATCTTTAAAACAAAATCTTGCACATTTCTGCTTACCTTAAACCAGACAACGATCTCTGTAGTTGAGCTGACTTATTCTGACAGGGCACTTACAGTATTTCTCTGACTTTTCATAGGGGGAGGCAAAGAAACATAGTATTATACAATGTACTGTGAGAACATATGTACATTCCATTTTATGCACAGTACAGAGTCTTATCATGAATGTTAGACAGATTTTTCAAAGCTAATCTATAAAAGCAGAAAACTCCATCCTTCTAGCCTTATAAATCTATAGTTTACAGTCAAGACTGGCCACAATATAGTATTTTAAGTTATTATTATATTATAAGTTATAGACTTACTGATTTTATTGGCATGGCAAGAAAAATCATAACAACAACATATTTAAAAGAAACAGAAAGAAAAAAAAAGAGGGGAGGAGGAAACCCACCCTTGACATAAACAGATAGAAAAGCCTATTTCCTTGCTTCTCTTTTCTCTGTGAAATCTAACACAGTTTTCTACTACAGATTCGATCAAGACTATTATCTAATTATTGTCTCTTAGTAGTTTTCCTATGTTTTTACTTCCTTGCTTATACTGATATTACTTAAGTAGTCAGTAAATGAGGTCTTCAGTGTATTCTTTCAATTTAGAATGGCATTTTTTTTGGCAACTGCTTAAAGGTGTCTGTTGCATTAATATGTATGGTCTCATCTAGAAGTAAGGCACATAATTCTGATAAAGATAATGAAATATTGACATCCAAAAAGCTAACAGAAACAATTAAAACTTGATTACACCAAAAAAGTCATTCTTTGACTTGGCTTTTTTTCCATTCTCTCTTATGTACAACAGCAAAGACTCATACTGTCTTTTAGGGTTAATAATAATGCAAAGCATATCTGCAAATCATGTCACCATGTCAAAGGATAACTACAATTAGCCTTGTTCATGGAAGAAATCTCTAACATGATAAAGTGCTAACTGCTGTGAAATTAATTCTTTGACAAACTAACTCTTCAAGGAGAAACCTTTGATTTTCTCTCCTATTCTTCCAGCAGATAATAATGTTCAAACTTGCCAACATAAAGAAATTTGCTTTCAACCAACCCTGCTACTATGCCAGACAAACCTTTAAGTTGTCCAGATATTCAGATCAAATTATGAAAATGGAAAGTGAAAAGCAAACCTGCCAAATTGCATCAAGAATGCACTGCTGGGAGGTTAATTCCCACCTAGAGATCCTAGAGAAAATACTGCATTGTGTATACTTTTCCAGTCTTATTGAATAAAAGGGTTCTTAACTTTATATGTTGTATGATAGATTTGTTTTCAATTAAATGCAATTTGCATTAGATAATTTTTCTGTGTGATCTTGGAAGGTCCGTTGTTTTATTAATTAGGAACATTTTGATAAGATGAGGCTTGAAAATGGTTTACAAATAAAAATTATGTTCTGTGACTTTGCCAATTATTTTCCAGTTTTAATACATAAAATAAATTATTTTACAGATTGTTTAATTGAAGTGGAATATGAACATAGGGATTCATGGTCACTATATATTGCAGGCAGATAAGAGTTCACACCTGCCTTACGCAGTTGCACTTGGTTTGCCCATAAGATTGTAAGATCAAAAAAAGAAAACACCTGAATGCTGTAACACGGTAGTGAAAATGAGCTCATGAGTTCTTCTAGAATTCAGATGTATTAGACTAAAAAGCCCAGTGCCATGTGCTTTTTAGTCCAGAATTCAGACTCCTGATATAGCTGTAATGGAGAAAGAGTTGGTATTCCAGTCATGTAATAGCAGGATCCATAAGGAGCTGGTACATATGAGACATGTTAGACGTGTTGCATGTCTCCTGGTTAAGTGGTGAGCTCTCACTTATGCATGTAGCGTGTTTTGGAATGTAGCCACTGTTGCTCAAGACTAACTCTTATAGTCTTGGGTTTCGCTGTGAAAAGATGAAGTGATTCATTCCAAATCAGGGCTGAGAAAGAAGGCAACACATTCTTATTTGGAGAATAGGGGTAGGAACAAGCCAGAGGTAAGCTGAATTGCTGGTAGAGATAAGAAAGCATTTTTCTGTGATTTGGAGCTCCTTAATGTTAGCTGTTGTGACCTGAAAAAACGCCTAAGTCACACTGTCTATCATCAGTGAGATAAATATGACACTACTATTAAAACAACGCAAACAGATTTCAGAATAGGGATTATTCAGCATATGACTGGTTATTCACTTCCTTTTACTTTATTTTATTCTGTTGATATCTAGTGAACTTAATCTTTCTTCATTTCAGTTTGTTCTTGACTCACCAAATCTGGAGTTAGAAACTAGAAGACCAGATTCTGACTACCAAAATTCTTTACTACAGTATTCACTCTTTTCGGTAGGTTTTGGAGCATTGCTTTTTATTATGTTCTTCATTGAAAATAACATAAAAATATAATATTCTTAATTCCTGTACAAGTCTAAACATTTAGGAGATTCTAGCTTTGTAGCTTTCATCTCTTTCTCTGTTGTAGAATTAGACAAAAAAGAATGTCTTATTTTGTTTTACAAAAACACCCTTTGTTCTTCAAAGATTTTACATAGCATTTGAGTTGCGTCTTGCTCTTCTTAACTCATATTTTTGAAGCCTGGACAATTTTTTTTTCTTTTTTTTCCCCCACAGTGTAGTCCATTTACTCAGATCACCCATTTTTTCACTTAAGGTCCTTGTAATTATTACTAGGTTGGCAAAATCCTTGGTCTTGTACTCTGTTTTCATTTGGCATATTACTGTGAGTTTTGGAGTTGAAGAACATGTTCTAGCATGGAGAGCAGCTATTGCAGCAGCAGCTGCAGTGGCAGAAAACAGGTCAGAGGTCCTAAGGATCCCTGTAGGTTAAGTGCATGATCCCTGTGATGACAGAAGACAGACTCAGTGCCTGAGGCACTCCTTCTAATCTTGCCTTCTTAGAGAACATTAAATTGTCAACATCATGAACTGAGAAATGGTTTCTAGCACTAGCACAATCTTTGTGTATTGCTTTCTTCTTCTGTCCTCATAACAGTAATGATAAAATTAATGATAATAATAAAAATATGGAATATAGGGAATATAAAAATATGGAAAAGAGAAGCCAGCAAAGAATATACTATCCAAAAAATCAGATCAATAACTTTTCAACAGCCTGTGCTCTGCAAATGACAAGTAACTTGGCTTGGCCAGTGTGCTACCTTGGTGGCTGGCAAGAAGAAAGTAAACGCAATTTTTGATTTCTGTTTTTAATATTTGCTGAATTAGAGTTGGCATATTTCCATTAATGTTTCAGTATCAAGGGTTCAGCAGCGAAAAATAGCTTATTTAAAAGCATAACTTACTTAATTGATAATGTAAAAAATATCATGACTTAATCAAACACCGATTTAGCTTCCCTGTTTTTTAAAACACAGTTACCCATTATCTTTCCCTTTGCCACTCCCCAATGTTTTCATGCTGAACTGTTAAAAAATATTTAATGTACAATTCTACCTGAAGATGAATCTGCAAACAAAACAAAGAACATCAGGGTACACAGCATGTTGGGAGCTTGGCCAAAAGTGCCAAGCATCCCCTGACTGTGCATATCCTTTGCCCCCCATCTCACAGCTCCAGCAAGGTGAGAAGGGGCTGGGGTGAGGATGGCGACCAGGGACATCCAGCCTCACTGCTACCACTCTGCAGGGCATCTGCAGGTGTTAGAGGTCTCTGCTTTGGCCACAGTTCTGATATGGGATCTACATGTTAGGGTGGTCTGGGATCTTATATGGCAATAGATGTCTGTCATTAGGTATCTGTATAGAACCTCTTACTCAGAACAGTCAGGTGGTGTCTAGAAGGGATCCTGGCGTGTATGTCTGATAGGAAGGTAGGTGATAGCTGATCCTGATTATGTCTGACTATCTCTATCTGAATAAACCATGTTAATTATGAAACAGTAAAAGTTAAATGAAATGTCAAGCCAGGGAGAGTCAGAATCTGGCTGCACTGGTAGCAATAATTTACATTGCTAGCAATGCAGGTGGATAGGGCAGGTGACAGTGAGTTTAGCTAAATGCTTCCAGACCCTGTAACACCAACCTGCTCAAAATCTGCTATGGTTCAATAATCCACTCAAAATGATGATGTGTAGCTCACATAAGGTCTGACCTTACTTTACTAAATTTTGGTCGTTAACTTCAATGAGAGGAGAAATATTATAATGGATTGCCAAGCAACTCAGGTTAGCCTGCCTTAAAATAGTGCAGTGTAGACAAAGATCCCAAAGAAGAGATTATTTTAAATAAGTAGTCTCCTCCCATAAAATATTCTGTTTATGTGCATGTCAGGATATGCACTCTTCAAAAACAATTAATTTATAATAAAAGAAATTAAACAAAAAAAGTCTTAATCTTCAAAAGAACATCAACTCTTGACTTAACATTAAATAGCATTAAAAAGCATTTATACTCCCTTGTGCCTTTTAACTGTTGGTGGTTAGGAGTATAATTACATTGCAACATCAGGATTGTACAGGAAGATGAAGTCTGCCCTCTGGACAAACAAGTAGAGTACCACCTTCTATTTGTTACAAACTAGGGATTTTTCTCAATTTGCTGATCTGGAAAGACACTGCTAAGATAGTTCCTAGACTACTCTGTCATAGAATAATACCCTCTGGTTTGAAAATACATATTTGATCTTTACCTTAAATTATTGGCACACAGAAGCAGGTTGTTGTCTTTCAAGATAAGGTTCAGACCTTTTAGTACATCTGTTTATGTACAATCAGACACTCAGTGTTTTGATCCTGACTGGGATTGTTAAGCACTGTAAAAACATATATGAAGACATATGCTTTATAAAACCCTGTACACAAAAGATTTACAACTCAAAAGATTTCATCTGTGAAATTAAGCTGCTGCAAGTTTTTTTTTTTTTTTTTTTTTTTTTTAATTTTAGTTTAAATGTGGAAAAAAATAAGGAAAATGTTAACTTTCATTAACATCAGTATATCATATTGTTCCAGATTATCCTACTTATCCACACCATAAAGTAAAGGAGCCTTCTGGGGCTGGCTCTGTTTTCTGGGTGGATGCACAGATTGTCGTTTCTTTTCTTTTTATTTTTTTTAAGAGCAAAATGGAAAGTGGAAAATAAGTCAAAAGACATACTCTTTGAAAATAAAGATATATTGCTGCAACACTAAACTCATTTTTTTTCAAACCTTATGATCTTTATTTTTTTTATTTGTTTGTAGACAGATTCACTTGCATTGGCACCCTGACATCTAGGTTTAATATAAGTGCTGTTTCCAGACATCTTCTGGAGAAAACATTTAAAATAAGTAAAGACAGAAGGTTCACTTTTTAAAAGTCACAGCTGAATATTTGCCAGTGGCATTTTAGAATGGTTATTTCAACAGGGCAAGAAATATCTTTGTTTGAATTCCATGAAGTACTTCTTTCCTCTGCCTAACATAGACCCTCTTACATGGGTTTCAGCTGAACCAAATTTTATGATGGTATGTGAGAAATGCTAGCATCTCCAATGAAACGCTATGTTGAGTCTGTCAGAATAAAATTATTGGTCCTGGTTTGGCAAACATGGCTCCTTTTGGAAAGAAATATGTCAAAGTAATGGATAAATAGTTAAAATCTTGTTTTTCTTGGAAACAGAACTTTAGTGCATCTTTTTTTTCCTGCTTAATGCTTATTTTATATGTTCCTCATGTTGGATAATAGTCCTTATGTGCATAGTTTGCTTTACATCTATAGTCCTATATGTGGCTGATTAGATCTGAAGACTGAACTGCTACATGCCATTTAGCAGTGGCTTCTTTTCTCCTTTGCAGTATGATAATACTACTCTGCAAACGTTTTGTCAAATTTTAGTAGAAGCAGTAGTAGAAACAGTGCTGCCATGATTGATCTGTGTTCATTGTTCCCTATAAAAAGAAGGATTGCCAGTCTCTCTCAGGTTTGGAATTCTTATTTCCAGAGTCACTCAGTTATTTCAGTTATCTGATATTTGGGTAAGTTTCATAATCTTTTCAGAACGTAGTTTCTAATCTATGAACAAAATTTAAGTTAGCTGTTCCCTATCTTATTGACAAAAAGAAGACAAGATAGGATTTCCCCTAACTGACATTCTTCTGAAATACTCTTGTATGTGAGAAAACTGTGCCTTCATAATAGCTATTTGTTTTAAACAAATAATGAGAATTAGGTTTGCTGCTGAAATCAGAAGGGAACACAATACACAAAGAAATGGAAGAAAAAAATTTTTCTTTCACCTGAGAATATTTCATAGTATTTGAGGGGGAAAGGAGAAAAGAAAAAGAGAGTAAACTAGCTTCAAGTTAGTGGAATCTGGAAACAAATGCAAGAAAAGCATTTTTTCTCTTCAAATTTCATTACAACCTCCTAAGGAAATTGCTGCTTCATACTTGGTTTCCTAAGGTGTGTGATGAAGAACACCAACAACTTGTCGGCCTTTAAATCCAACTTTTCTGCTACTTTTTTTTTTCTAGTTCAACAGGCAACTGGCTCCCTTTCCAAGTACAAGTCAATTTCACATTTCACCATGCACTGTCAAAGCATGACTAAAAATCTATAGCTTAGAGACAGTTTAATTCTTAAAGTTTATAAAACATGCACTACAATAGACAACCCTAAGCAGATTTTTTTTTAAGTCATTAACCCCTGAGTCATCGAATTTCAGAGTCTCTGAATGCCATAATGTTGGCATTAGGGCTTAAAGGCATTCTTAAATTTTGCTGTTCTTGTGGGCTCTCCCTACACATAAGTGGAATAACAAAGAGCAACGTAGACCAGTATGAATAATGAATACATAGAAAATCAGGCTCATCTTTTCAAGCGAAAGGATTAATATAATCACAATTTTGAAATTAATAGTACAATTTTACTACTGTAATCATCACCTGCATGTGCTTGCACAAATGGAAGGCACCGGAGTAATATCTGATCGCTAGCCATGATGATGAGAAAAGCCGTCTGACTGCAGTATCAACTGTGTGGGACAAGAACAAATAAATATAGTGGTATTTTGTGACAATGACAGAAGAATGAAATAGCCATCTGGAAAGATACATCAAATCACTCTTCTCCACAGTAGTGGTCTTTGCCTTCTAACTGTAGTCTGCAATGGTTTAAGTCTGAGGGGCTATTTTGGAAGTTAGTTCCTGTTATTTTTCAAGTGCTGGTATTGCAGATCTGGTACCTTGTGGCTAGGAACATATCTATTTCAAGCCATACCACTGCAGAGCTTGTTTGCCTTTGAATTTAATCTGATTCAGTTCAAAGAGACTTTGAATTTAATCTGATGCAATTGCCCTAACATGAAAATGGAATGGACTAAATTTAAAAAAAAAAGAAAAAAAAGCTTTGGGGAAACTGAGCTCAGCTAAAAGGAGTGAGAGGCTGGCTTTTTTCCTTTCTTTCTGTGGAAAGATCCCTAGCATTTTCTGAAATGTCTGTGTCAACATCTCTGTCAGCAAAGACAAATCATTCCCAATAGGTTACCAAAAAGTACCTATAACATTTTCTAGGGAGAAGGAAGAGGGCATGGTGATTAGTTACAGACCACTGACGACCAGTGCTTTTGCTGTTGCAGCCCTATCACCTTTCACTAACCCCAGACCACTGCCCCTACCTATTTATTTTGGACAAATTTTGATCTCTTCACACTACCATCACTGCAGTAGGTAAGATTGGACTCTGAACAGTCATATAAATTAATTATCAGAATTTAAATATTACTATTTATCTCCATTTTAAAAGAAACTAATACCACAGTGTTATAATTAGTTCATTATACACTGTAAATAATCCAGAGATTTTTCTTATGTTTCAATGTACCCAGACATTAACTTCCTTCCCTACTTTTTTACTTGAAAGGCAACTATAAAACCAGTGATGGTTCTGTTTTTGACCTATTTTTGACGAAGTCTATAATGAAATTTGGACAAAGAACAAGCAGGACATTATAAAGAAACAGTACTAAGAAGTGATAAAAGTGTTTTTATAAAAATAAAAAGGGGAAATGTGTGTCACTGGTTTCCAGAGAATTTGTGGCTAAGTGCTTTGTGTTGTAAAGCATCAAGAGTTACTAATTTGTTTTTCTGCACTGTAACTTATTGTTAAGGAAATATAAATGATACTAAGTCCTCTAAAGGGTTATTTCTTTCACTAAACTTCTTCTGTGTGCAGATAAGATTACATATTTATCTGGAGAATCTCTCTCCTTTGGGATTTTGAAATTAAAGTGAAGGGAAAGTAGTAGGAGATCTTGGCCTTTGTGCTTCTTCAAGTAGTTTGGCTATGTGAACAATTTTGAAAAGTATATGAAAAAATATCAGTTCTAGTACTTCTAATTGCATAGCATACACTGACCTAAATATTTTTGATGAAGGTACTTCCTAAACAGAAAAGACAATATAAAGACATGTAAGACATATAAACAAATAACAAGAAAATGAAAGGAAAAGGAAGAAAGAAATCTCGTGACTGCCAATTTTGATCTATTGTTAATATTGACTGCCAATTTTGATCTATTGTTAATATAACAGCTTCAAATTTTCATTGCAAAATGTCTTGCTTTGGCTTGCCTACTATATATGCCATGCTGAGATCAGCAGAGGAAAAGGAAAGCTGGATATAGATTTAGCAGCTGAAATTTGTTAACGGAATATCTAGGTTTTGATCATTTTTATCATCAATGACTTGGAGCACAGAATGGCTCCATCTTTATACCTAGTTTCTTTGCAATGGAAACCAGGAAAGAAGAGGAGAAGGTAGTGAAATTTGATACAGACTCTGATCTTGTCACACTACAGTTCAGAACGAATCAGGACACTATGTGAGCATGGGAATTGACAAATATGTCTCCATTCCTAACCTACAGGTAATCTCAATTCCATGCAACCTCAAATCCAGTCTCATTCATATTCCCATCAATGTCAGTAGCATTACAAAGACTGACTGTGTCTATGCCAAGTATCATACCACAAGGATCTGCTGGCACTCCAAAACAATGGGGCTATATGAGAAACACTGAAAACAGAACAAATAAATAAATAAAAGAAGAAGTAGTTACTGCTTCACCCTAAATTCAGCCTTCATTGGCTAAACATTTTTTTTTCCCCACAGCAGACAACTGATTAAGGCTACTTTCTTCTTTCACATCTTTATCTCATCTTCCAAAGAAAACATACAAAAAATCTCCAAACAAAAGCCAGACAGCTCACATTCTTACAGCAACTCTCTAGGTGTAAAATTTGCGTTCCAGGTAAACTTAAATCTCTCTATTTTTATCCTTAAAGGCCTCACATTTCGCTTTTGTGTTTATGAATTCTTAGGAATAGAAAAAAGAAGTTTATGAATTTAAGAGAAATATTTAAAAAAATGCAAGAATATGTTTTCTTCGTTTCTGGTTTTACATTCTATTATATCTCAGTCCTGTGAAAGTTTTAGACTTAAGAAGGTTCCAGCTGCAGTTTTGAAATCTTGTTTTGGAATGTGTAAATCTTAAACTTTCTGAGAAAATTGCATTGCAAATATTCCAAGCAAAGATAGTTGTGTGGGAAACATCCTCTAAGACATGTGAAGCTTTGTTTCAAGTCTTCGCTCTTCCATCGCTCTTCCATTTGCTTCCTTGGTCATTATGACTGAGCTATTTACCTTTCCTTATTCCTGTTCCTTCTTTGTAAAACAAACAAAATATTACTTCTATATTTTGTAAAGGAGTTTTACTATAATTATATTAAAGATTTAAATTTGTTTAAATATACAGTCATCATGAGAAATAAGAGTTAAGTAATCAAGTTACTTGGATTCTCAGTTATTTCTAGCACTGTATTTTCTTCTATGTTCACCTCGGCACTTCGATGTCATGTTAGATTTTTAGTTGAATGTAAAGTTGTTCTAAGCCCAAAGCAAAAAAACAAACAGCCAAGATCACAGCAGATAGGAAAGGACATGTAATAACATCAAGCAAAGCTCTCTTGGGTCTTAAAGTCTAACCCCCACTGAGTTATTTTGGAGCTGAAGCAGTACCCTAAAGAACAGCATAACGTTAGTGCTAGGTCTATGAGGACACATAAAAGGGTTTTGTAATGATTTATAAACTTGCAAGGTAATATTCAGACCCACAGTTCTGGATTGTTTTTTTCAGCTTAAAAACAGATCATAGATATCTTAGAAGCTGAAGACACATCAGCCTTTACATCATTCCCTTTTCCTAACTTTTCAGTGGAATGATGGGTTTTACAACATTTTCTGAATGCCAAAAAGCCAGAAAATAGATCCTGAAAAGCAGATGCCTCAAGAAAGTTGGCTGCTACCATCAAATTACCTCATTCTACACTGCTGGCCACCAAATCAGCAAAAGAGGTGGCCTTTCAAATGCATGGGACTAGGCATTGAAAATTTTGGCTACTGATTTTCTTTCTGAGAAGGCAAGAAGAAATCAATGTCTTGTACTATTTTCAAAAATGTGATATATAGCTGTTACTGTTCATGGGTTAGATGCAGCCACAGTGCTACGAGGGGAAGTGCAAAGCTCTGCATCCCCACCTGTATGACTTAACACACACACAGCATGGCAGGCAGCTAACCAAGGGGCTGTAGCCGGCTGCTTCTTTCTCTTCCCATCTCAGCTGATCCTGTCCTCGCCTCTGTACTAGCGATGTCTAGCAGATCGCTAGTACAACAGCTTACTGTGTTTCTGCCAGCAGCATCTGAAGTTGTTTACCCCTTGGCTCACTGCAGAGTGGTCTCTAGTCATCTGGGATTGAACTGATAATGGTAGTTAGCAGTTGTAAAGGTAATAGAAGTCATGATTGCAAGGCTAGACAGTAATGTTGCAGTCAGTAGACATAACAGAATGGAATGATCCTGTCACAACAGTAGTGCTATATGCAAAAATCTAAGTTACTGGAGAAAGACTCTGAGATTGTGAACTCTGCCAGTAGCTTAAAAGCAACTATCTGTAGTTAAAGGACTAAGCATGGTCTTTACCACAGGTTCAGGTTGTTTGTTTGTCTGTCACTACCACCAACCCCCATGGTCAGAAATATTCCGTCCTTTACAGTCTCTTAAAGAGATCAGAATTAAGCCAGTGAAGAATAATCCAACAAATTCTCATTAAAGTCTTCAAGACAGAAATAAGTGTATTGATTACACTGAAGGCAGCATTGGACCAGCATGGATTTTTTTTTCCAAGAATAGTGTTTTTTGTTTTTTTACAAGCATCAGGCATTAGTTATAGCCAGGCTAGAAAGAAACAAAGAAATCTGAAATAGCAGGATACTGTAAAATATTTTTAGTATTTTAAACAAGTATAGGAGAGTAGCTGTTGAGAACATAGATTTCCATTTCATTGTTCTTGCACTCTTTTCTCTTTTTAATCTCCTTTCCCTCTTTTTAACATCAGTTTACTGTCCTAATTTCTTTAGCATTCCTCTTGGTTTCTGTTAAGTTCTCCCAAGTTTTATGTGCTTTCTTGCCAGGTAAGTTCTCCCAGGCTCCCATGGCTGTACTTTTAATAACACTGATACATTTCTCACTGTATTTCTTTATATATATTTCTCCTGGGTCTTTGATTTTTCACAGAAAATGGTGACTTTTATGAAGCCTTGTTATCCCTGCCACAACTTTGCTATGGAAAGTGATTGGTCCTGCTGCACAATGTAATGACTTTATGAATACTAGAGTCTACAATTAAATACTTTGGTGTTATGAAATACTAAATAGATGCTGAAGGTATAGAAAATGTAATGCATAACATCCTCTTCCTAATATTTTCTACTGTAGATTTAAAATAAGGTTTATCCCAGTGGTTTTTCCTAATTTGCTGGTATATTTATATCTATTTTTTCTTCATGTCTCAGCTTATCTGATCATAAAATAGGTATATAAAATATAATGTATTATGCTTAAAGTGTCACGTTAGTGCTTTCTAGAGATAATCATCTACAGATGTATCATGAATATATTTGACTAAGAATTACAATAACCACGCCATTTGGAATAGAAGAGACAACTGAACAAGACAGGAACGACTGATATAAAGGACTGCATTGACCTTACAGTGCTGTGCACCACAGTTCTGCTAGAATGGGGAATATTCATATTAAATTGCTTACATTACATTGCACAACCATTTACATTTTTTAAAGAAAATAAAGACAAAAATTCTCAGATAACCTACGTGAGAAAATTATTTAAAAACTCATTCATTTATTGGCAGGCTTGTACAGTTACACCAAGCCACTAATTTTTGAAATAGCATCATGACCTTCTGTTGGAACAGTTAAAAAAGATGGTGCCCATCCAAAAGAACATCTATTGTAGAACAAACAACTTGAGGAATGTTATAGGAAATAAGAATTAAAATCAACTTGAGCAATCAATGATAACAGCAATCTATATACTGCCTGTGTACTCATCACTGAGTGCTTTGTATATCTCACTGAATAGTTGAATTTTAAGAAGAGATTACAGGAAGATTAATAGAGTGTCCTTGTAATTTTCTTACAGCAAGTACATTCTGTGCATAAGGTTGTGCTGGAAGAAAGTATTACAGTGTTTATGACAAAATTTGATAAATAGACAAACTAGGTGAGCATAGTTGGCAAAGCGGCATTTGATAAGATTTAAATCTGTTGTGCTAAGAAAGCATCTGCTGCAGATTGTCTCCTCACAATGAGCTCTATTAATAACCTAGACTTGCCAGCAGCATGTGGTGTTATAAAAATATATATGAATGTTCACTTAGTTGTGTGCCAGAGTGCCACAGAAATTAGAGTTGATTAATGTTAGCAGTGGGACTACTATAGATTTTCAAGCTGCTTTGAGTTATTCATCAGTGGTCCCACTTCAGCTTGTAACTTCTTTGAAAGAGAGGCACTATAACATGCTGATAGTCTGAGCACCTATGCCAGTGATGCTGTAGCTTAATAGCTTTTTGCAAGATAGTATATTTAAAGGTCACAGGAAAGACTAAGCATCAGGAGCAAATTCAAATGTGGGGCCTGCTGAGGTTTGGATTGCTAACATCACACTGATCATACAGGTGTTGCAGAGCTATCCAGATCATTTGCAGGTCTCATTATAGGATCACTAATGAGACCAGGTCACTAATGAGGGGCTGACTCAACAACAGATCTCAGTACTGACTGCCTCTGAAAGATCAGGTGTTGAGATGCAGTATGCTTCAAAGGATAACTTTTCTAGTTCCTGTCCATCACGGTGGAACACATTACCCAGAGCACAGAGCTTAAGAGGTTCTGAAATGCAGATCTAGGTATTAACTCTGCTGAGTTATAGTGCAGTCTTTGCATAATCATCTATACAAGCTCAATTTAATTGATTAGAAGAACATTTTATCAGACCATTTCAACCAACCTACTAAGTAAGTCTTTCTCTTAGATTACCTCAGATATGAAACAAAGATGGCAGTTATATTTGTTTCAGGAATTCTCTGTACTAGAAGAAAAAAAAATCTGTGCAAGTAAAACAAGGATAGAATAAAACTGTTGAGTAAAATGTTGAACTGATGAAGAAAATACATACTTGTGCACTCTATAGCCTGGAGAACTTTCCATGTTTGGAAGATAATCATGTCAATCTCATAATAAATTTCTGTGTCACATCAACTTTTATGCCTTTTAAACAAATATTTACATATTTTAATGATTTTTTTAATGGCATAAGAAAGAACCTGCACTGGCTTAACTCAGTATTAACCAAAGAATAAATTATAATTAAATTTGTACAGCTATTGTCAAAAAGGAATCCTTAGGTTGAAGTTCCTATATATAGCTTAAAGACATATTCATTTTCTTAAGATACATCTAAAAGATCTTTTTAAGAGTAACTTAATGTCAACTGACTTTGGTTGTGAATATAGTGGTATGAAATATCATGTAGTGCCTGATGTAGGCTATTTTATGAACCTAACTGAACCATATAAAGCCTATGTGACTGCCTGGTTTAAAACAACAACAACAACAACAACAAATAAAATCACTTTTGGCAGTGTAACACCCATACTTCTCTTTCAGAGCTCAGTGGTAATAATTACCTCTCCTGGGGTTTCCTTCACACAACAGATTTTGTATTTTGGAGGGGTGATCACCTTTTTTTTATTTTTTTTTTAACCAAATTTGTACTGTCTTCCAATCTACAAGCTTAATGATATAATGCAGAAGAATTAAAGTAAGAAAGATTTACAGTCAAAGTTTCTGGAGTTTCATATCATTATGGAATAGCATTTTTTCATTATTCATAATTTCATTGATTTTAGATAGAAGACTAGAACTATAAATTTATTAATGAAACAAATATTTGATGCAATTTTTCAGCTAGAATGTGACAAGGGCCCGCTAGCTGCCTCATTTATCTCAGCTATAATTCCTTAGAAGTGTCCCAAACATCAGGAAGAGAGGTTCCCAGAGGCAACTCTTTCCCAGATATCACCTGCATTCTGGAATTAGTTGTCTTTATGGTGCCATTGATGTAATTCTTTTGAAGTACATAAGTGTTTTTCACAGATATACCTGGTACTAGATATCTCCAGAGTTTGATCATATTCCTTACCTGAACCAGTTGCAAATAATCTACTGTTATGCAAGCAATGTGAATGTGATTGATGATATTCTCTATATCTTGATATTAGAAGTATTTCTTTTTGGTTTCTGTTCTGCTGAGAGATAACTCAGCAGATACAATATAAAGAGATTCCTATAAAAAATCTAAAAATACTTTTGCAGTGAATAAGACACTGGCTCCACACATACTTTTCCAAGCCCATGATTTTTAGAGCATTACTAATCTTACTGACGGGCACTATCTGACACTATATTAAAAATATGTCCCAGTATTTCTCTTCTCTTCTTTTCCTGCAAAAGGTAGTAAGATCAGACCATGGTGGAGTTTTTTTTATACCTACCAGATTAGGGTATGGAAGAGAATGAAGCTCAGGATCAGCTAAAGCAGTATGCCCATTGTCATTTTGAATATCTGTGATGACAAAGAATAAATAATCCCGCTGAGCAACATGAGTGGGTTTATGGAGTTAGGCTCAGGTGGGGAGCTCCCTGTCTCCATCAACCCACCTCTGGAGAGACAGCCTTCTTGAGATACTTGTTGATGATTGAAGCTCTTTGGCCAGGTCTGTCTTTGCAAGGAAAACGCAGAACGCGAAAGAATCATCTAGAGCCATCAGCGCTTCCCTGTTCTTTGGGCTCCTTCTGACAAGCCACCTGCCAGGGGGAGCAGACCTTCACCACTGCTCTTGCCAGTGCCTCTTTCCTCTGCCCCTCATTGCCCCTCATTGCCCAGTCAGGGAGCCCATCCACCCACACACGTCTGACACACAGGCAAGGAAAAAGCAGAGGCCAGGAAGAGCCTTGCCTCACAATCTTCATATCAGGACATCAAGAGAGCCTAGCATCCACTCCACAGCCAGGCCATTGGCTCCAGCCAGGACTCACTCTATAACTCTCACCCCTTTGAGAGCCACATTGAGATCTATATCTCCTTTTTTCCTTCCCAAAATCCTCCCTTTCCCTCAGTCTGGTAACACACACTTTGCTCTGCAGCTGCCACTGGTAGCCCGATCCTGCTGGTGCTCGCAAGTTCCTGGATCTGCAAGATTGGAAGATATTGGGGAGCTCCCAAGAAGGCAGCCTATGCACAACTCCTCCCAACCACTTATCACTGACTCTCTTTGGGATCACACTGCCCGGTGCCTTTCTCCTCTGCTGATCAGCATCAATGGGTACAGCAGCCAGCAGGTAAAGGCTCCCCACAGGTGGGCCATGCTGAGAGGGTGGCAGGGATCTTGTGCCTGGGGCTCAGGGGCTCTGCTCCTTGCTGAGCCAGGCACAGTTGTCCCCACAGCAGCCAGCTGAGTGATGTGATGAGGCTGCCCTTGCTCATCAGGTGCTGGTTGCTGGCTGAGATGGAGGTACTGGTGCTGGTCTTTGCCTACTCTACAAAGTTTGTGGGCATGATGCAATGATGGGAAACACAGGGCATTGGGCAGATGGGAGAAGCTGACGCACTCATTCCTCCTCCAAAGTATACCCAGTGAGGGTGCAATGCACAGCACAGGACATCACAGCTGGACTGCAATAGCAACTGGCAGTGGGGATTCAACCTACCTTCTGCTGCCCTAGCGTGCCATGGAGGTGGAAAGCTCAGCAGATGTGGAGCTCAAACAGGTACTAGAGAGGCAGTAGACAAGTTCAGGTACCCTCTAAAGGGCATGCCTTTATTTGGGACAGTGTGCAGAAAGAAATCTTTAAGACTTTGGAAAAAAGTACTTCCATGTATTTTTGTGAAACTATACATATTTTCAGTAAGGTCAATTTTCAGGAATATAGACTACAACCACGGAGGACTGAAACCAGAACTGTTATGCTAAAACATATCACAGATCCAAGCTGCTAGCGTAAAAAGGATGAGCTTTGTATGTGAGTAAATATGCATTCACAGAGAAAAAAAAAATCAGTGAGTCAGTTAAAAAGGATTTTCTTTTACTGCCGCTACAAGATAGTGTTTCTGGATGTTAGTTATGTTTTGGTTTAAGCTT
>JAUBNY010001187.1:1258721-1283590 GCA_032275445.1 Crypturellus soui
CAGATATGGATGTCATATATCTGGATTTCAGCAAGGCTTTTGACATCTGTCCCTCACAGCTTCCTCCTGGGCAAGCTATGGAAGTGCAGCTTAGATAAGTGGATGGTGAAGTGGATTAACAACTGGCTGAATGGCAGAGCCCAGAGCATGGTGCTCAGTGGTGCAGAGCTCAGTTGGAGGCCTGTAGTTCAAGGTGTCCCCCAGGCGTCAGTCCTCATTCCAGTCCTGTTCCATTTATTCATCAATGACCTGGATGAAGGCACAAAGTGCTCCCTCAGCAAGTTTGTTGATGATACCAAACTGCGAGGAGTAGTTGATACCCCAGAGGGCTGCGCTGCCATCCAGAGGAACCTGGACAGACTGGACAACTGGACGGTGAGAAACCTCATGAAATTCAACAAGGTCCTGTACCTGGGGAAAAATAACCCCAGACACCAGTATAGGCTGGGGACCAACCTCCTGGAGGGCAGCTTTGCAGAGAAGGACCTGGGCGTCGCGGTGGACGTCAAGTTGACCATGAGGCAGCAGTGTACCCTCGTGGCCAAGAAGGCCAATGGGATCCTGCGATGCATTAAGAGGAGCATCTCCAGCAGGTCGAGGGAAGTGATCCTGCCCCTCTATTAAGCCCTGGTGAGGCCGCATCTGGAGTATTGTGTCCAGTTCTGGGCCCCACAGTACAAGAGGGATGTGGAGCTCCAGCGCAGGGCCACAAGGATGATCAGGGGCCTGGAACATCTGCCCTATGAGGAAATTCTGAGGAAGCTGGGCCTGTTTAGTCTAAAGAAGAGAAGGTTGAAAGGAGATCTAATCAGTGTCTATAAATACCTCAAGGGAGCAGTGAGGAGGATGGGGCTGGCCTCTTTTCAGTGGTAGCCACTGATAGGACTAGAGGAAATGGCCACAAACTGAAACATCAAAAGTTCCACAGGAACTTAAGGAAAAATTTCTTGACAGTGAGGTGACAGAGCACTGGAACAGGCTACCAAGAGAGGTTGTGGAATCTCCTTCCCTGGAGATCTTCAAATCCCACTTGGATGCAATCCTGTTCCACGTGCTCTAGGTGGCCCTGAGTGTTCAGGGGGTTTGGACTAGATGATTTCTAAAGGTCCCTTCCAATCTTAAGGATTCTATGATTCTATGATACACACATTTTGTGATAAAAGCATCTGTGATTATAACATTGCCCTGATTTTACTTCCAGCTTTTTGATGCTAAATTTAATGGTTTGCAGCAAACTGATGAACTGAAAGCTAAAAACTAATATTTCCAGATCAGCTGGTCAATTCATTTGTTTATTTTAAAATGTTCCAAGTGGTCTGTTTTTCCTTCCACTCTCTGATTTCTTCTCTACAAGGTAAGGGAATTTGTTGCTGCAAAATATATATATTTGTGAACACATATATGAACACACTCATGTTCAAAACTTAGTAAACTGCTACCAGGTAGATATGGTGTAATAGCCAAGTGTAAAATTAGAAAGTTTTCTTAAAGTAAGAAGCAAACCTGCAGATCTTTATTTTATTTTAATTGTACTCAATAAATTGCAGATTAGAAATCAGTTTGAAACAATAAACAGAGCAGTGATATAAAACTCTAAAGATGGTTATATGGAATGATTACAAATAATCCTTAAATACAGCTACTGTTCCAAATATAATTATAGATTCAGATCCCTCAGGTATTTTATGCAACCTTGGGTAATATGCATCATTTGTGAAACATGCTACTTAGGACAAGAGAAATAGTGAGTGAACATTATTACTTAAGGCTGATATTTTTAAAAGCTGTCAGACTAAGTAGGTCAGATGTCTAATTCTTCTCAGAATAATTGGAAATTGAGTACACACGTACCAATACACCTTGCAAATTTCTCTCTCAGCTCCTTTGCAAATGGTTAGGAAGTACTTCTTTGTATATGGAATAAAAAAGGAATTTGCCACAGTATTTTTACAACCCATGATCAGTCTGGACCCACTTTTTGGCTATATTTAGAAGAGAAATAATGATTCTCTCACCAAGAACTCTTTAAAAGAGGTATTACATTTGGCTGCAGTATTTTGGGTGGAAGTCCGCTTTCATATTTAGCAGATTGTTTATGAACAAGGCAAGCAATAGAGTCTCTTATTCATAATATTTTTCTTTTGCTCGCTCAGGAAAGATTATCAGATTATTAATAAAGAAAACATCATACTTACGAAGAAAGGAACAACAGGGCTTACAAAAATGCAAAGCAGCCAGACAACATATGATAACATAGGACAACAGCATAATATCTTCCCATGTCCTTTATAAAAAAAGTGTTCTTTTTATATATAACAGCATATTTATAAGTGTTAACTTTGTTTTCAAGTTGTCCCATTCTGTTTTGTGTACAAATTCTCAAAAGGCCAAAGCTGATTTATTCTGGGCCCCAGATTTTCTTTTGAACTGTATGTATAGGTATTTTCTCTATGGAAGTTCATGATTGCAAGAATAAAGATAAAAATTACAGATAAAGCTAAATTCCTTTACCATTTTTCATGTTGAATCCCCCAAAATTCTTTAAACTGACTCTTTGTTGGGTTCATATTTTACATAACTTCATTTTAACTGCTTAAATTTTTCTGTTTATGTTATGAAAAACTTCACCTAAGCTAGAAGAACTCTAGATTCAGATTTTTTATGAAAAGAAGAAAATATTAAGGTAAAGTCTGCTGCTGTCTCAGATTTGCTATTTTTTTTTTTTTTGGATGATCTGAAGGCAGGCTTCATGGAACCTAAACTTCACTATTTCTTAAAGGTTTTAGGTATATAATACCATTTTAACTTCCTTTCCAATTTTTTACATCAACTGATTTCTATTCTCTAAGGTATCATACCTCACTGAGGAAGGTAAATCACATTTCTGGTGAAATGTGCATTTGTAGGCTCTTCTCTCCAACTCTCAGTGATGAACTGTGTCTTCAGACAATTAATCCTTTTGTGAATAGCTCAAGAGGCCACTGGTCTGGAAAATCAGCTACTGTCAGCTCTCAGAAGACAATGATGGACATGATTTCTGGGGGAATGGAAAGAGTGGTAGTATATGAGCAGAGGAGTTACCAAAAAATTCTCTAGGACAGAATTCTCTCTCATCAGAATAAAAAGAGGTTTTAATAACAATACCTACAGGTTATACACTTATAAATACAATAATTCTAAAAGGGATGGTGTCAGATTCAGACTTCAGACATTAGGTTATAAATATTACATGAGTAATACATATATGAGGTAGGTACCTTCTTGTGAGCTAGGTCTCTGTGCTTCTAAAACAGAAAGGGAAGACCTGGTCCATACTATTGTTGCAGTCCAAGGAACTACTCAACTCTTCCTGCAGAGCCCAAACTTGGGTTGTTTCGGTGTCGCTGTGGTATTTTGTGCAATTGCCACCTGACACTCCAGATCTTACAGAGCTTGTCTTATTGTCTTTAGTGGCGGCCTTGGGTCCCATAGGAAAACAGAACTGGATAGGTGGATGTGTGTTTGCATGATACAGTTCAGATTTTATAAAAACACCAGTTTTTCTAGTGGCTTTCCTTTTTTGTTAGCAAATAATTTTACTAGTTTATCAGTTAGACTTGAGAATTTTTAATTTGCTTTTTTTTTTTTCCTAAAGAGTCTCAGTTCTACTAGAGTAAAAGTTCATATTGGAAGTTGTTTCACTGAGAAACTTGAAGAAGATATCAAGGAATTTTCTTTTGCTGCCAGTTTACATGGAAAGTACTATATTGCAGGTAAAGATGAGATAATTTTCAGCCTTAGAACAGCAAAGAAGCCACAAGGTGACACTAGCACAGGACTGAGACTAAACTGATGGACTCTTGTTTCTCTGGAGGTATATCCAGTTCTCTGTTTCAAAGCATTTTTCAGCTTAAAGCATAGGGGAAGAAGTCAGGTATGCCTTTAAGAAAAAGTATATAAAATCTGAATTTAAATGGCCTGGAATGGATGACAGAGCTCAGACAATTGTGATATATTGTGACAGCTGGAAGCCTGTGGCCAGTAGTGTCCTGCAGGGGTGCAGTGGGCCCAGTGCTGTTCAACTTCCATGTCAATGACTTGGATAAGGGGACAGAGTGCACTCGCAGCATGTTTGCGAATGATACAAAACTAGGTGGAGTGAATAACAATCTAGAGGGCTGTGCTGCCATTCAAGAGACCTAGACAGGTTGGAGAGCTGGGCGGAGAGGAACCTCATGAAGTTCAACAAGAACAAGCGCGGGTCCTGCGTCTGGAATAACCCCAGACACCAGTACAGATTAGGGGTTGACCTGCTGGAAAGCAGCTCCGCAGAGAGGGATTTGGGAGCCCTCGTTGACAAGAAGTTAACGATGAGTCAACAATGTGTCCTCGTGGCCAAGAAGGCCAATGCGTTCCTGGCCTCTATTAGGAGGAGGGTTGCCAGCAGCTCAAGGGAGGGGATCCTGCCCCTTTACTCAGCTCTAGTGAGGCTGCACTTGGAGTATTGTGTGAAGTTCTGGGCTTCCTGGTACGAGAGGGATGTGGTACTTCCAGAGAAGGTCCAGCATAGAGCCACAAGATGATTAAGGTACTGGAGATGAAGGATCTACCACGTAAGGAAAGACTAAGTGAGCTGGACCTGTTTAGCCTGGAGAAGAGAAGATTGAGAGGGGGATCTTATCAACATATACTGAGGGGAGAAGTAAAGAAGATGGGGCCAAACTGTTCTCCATGGTGCCCAGTGACAAGACAAAGGGCAATGGGTACAAATTAAAACACATATGAGGAAGAACTTCATTACTGTGAGGGTGACAAAGCCCTGAAACAGGCTGCACAGAGAAGTCATTGAGTCTCCTTCCCTGGAGATTTTCCAAACCCGCCTGGATGCAGGGGGATTGGTCTAAAAGATCTCTAGAGGTCCCTTCCAACCTCAATCATTCTGTGATTCTGTGAATATACTAGGGTTCCTACAGGCAAAGGATGTCTCACATGTTAATTCCATTGGACTTCTTCATACAAGACAACTTGAGAAGAGACACAGTCATCAGTTAAAACTTCTACATTTTCACTAAATAACCCCTGACTTGTGAATAATGAACATGCTATTGCAGGTGTAAAAAAAAAAGAGCTGAAGTATAAAATAAAAATATATAAGCCCTATAAGCTATGCAAATACATCAAAGCTACTCTCAACTTATACAGAACCACTACAGTTATCTGTTACCTCTAATACTTTAATTTCTGACTTCTGATATGTTCCTATTTGAAGACACACACACACACACACACACACACACACATACCCCCCAAAATAAAAGTGTTTTTTTTTTAAAATTATTGAAAAATAGTATAAGTAAACCAACTTTTTATCTTCTTCCATACTTCAGGTGATCATGGATGTGACTTGGTTTGTTCTTTTTGTTATTTCTGTTGACCCCTGCCTCACTACAACCTCCTTTCAGGTAGTTGTAGAGAGTGATAAGGTCTCCCCTGAGCCTGCTCTTCTCCAGACTAAATAATCCCAGCTCCTTCAGCCGCATAAGGTCTGTGCTCCAGCCCCTTCACAGCTTTGTTGCCCTTCTGTGGACACACTCCAGCACCTCAATGTCTTGTAGCAAGTGGCCCAAAATTGAACAGAGTATTCAAAGTGAGGCCTCACCAGCACTGACTACAGGGGAACAATCACTTCCCTGATCCTGCCTGCTACACTTGCTTGATACAAGCAAGGAGACACTGCTCCACAAGCCAGGAGGCTCTTGGCCTTCTTGGCTACCTGGGCACACTGTTGGCTCCTGTTCAGCTGTCTAACAACACCCCCTTCTCCTTCCTCTTCTTCTTCTCCTTCTCCTTCTTCTCCTTTTTCACATTTTATATTTTGTCCCAATTAATTAATGGCTAGTGTCTGTTAGACATGAATATTCCAAAGCTGTTGCAGCAGTCAGTATACTTCCTTGTTGGACTCACCTCATAACACAATCAAGAGAGAAGGGGAAGGTTGAGGAAAACCATGCCCTTTTGCCAGTACTTGAAGTCAGATTCCTGTGGTTATTACGCTGATTTTCTGGGTTGTACAAACTCTGCTCAGTCCTGTATATTATCTAGGAAGTTCTTCTTATGCTCACTTGCAGTAACATTTCATTTTGGATGTGGAATGTGCCTTTTTTTCCCTGTTCATGATCCTATTTTCCCTGTTTGCTCTGCTGTGGCTCATATCATGTAGACCTCAAAATGGTATTTATTTTGGATGAAGGTGCTCTAGAATATGCATTCCAAATGTGCCTGTAATGTGCTTTCATCGTGGGCTTTTACTGCTTGGGACCAGACTAGAGGTAGACTGAAGTAAATTGCCCAAATCCGCTTCTGAAGAACAGTAGGCCCTTGACCTCAGCTGCTTTGCTTTGCAGCCTCCCTTTTGCTTGATGGCAGAATTAGTACTGGGTATGTGGTTTCAACATTTCTTTTGTGTCACATACTTTGTTGTCTGTTGATTCATATTGTGAAAAAACCTCAGTGGTAGTCTTAAAATCTCTCCTGTCTGGCTTGTAACCTGTGCAAGTCATTTTCCTTCCTATTGGAAAGGAGACTTCTGTTTAGATGCTTTCCACAAGGATAATTTTCATTAGCTCTATTTCATTTTTCCATTATTTTAATTGTGATAAAGCAGACTTTGATTTAAAAAAAAAATGCCTTCTTGCTTTTACCACCCACCACAGTGCATGGAAGGAAACCAGATATGGAAGATCTCTGTAGATGAAAATAAGGTGCTTTTTTTACATTCCACCTTTCTTAGAACAGGAGGAACACTTGTTTGTTTATTTGTTTTTGTCTCTAGCTTCTCAATAATTAATCTTACCTCAATGCCTTCAAGTAAATAATTCATCAGAAATCATCCTGCAGCTGACCTCTTGAAATCCTAAATAGCTCACTTAAATAAATGATGTCAGTAAAACTTTACTGAAAGATTAGTGATTAAAGACCCAATTCAGCAAAACATCTAATTAAGTACTCACTTTAAGCATGTGTTTAATCCATAGCTTCCAAAGGCATTTAAGCATAGGATTCGAAGGTAAACAAATATAGACCTAAACAAATAAGGGCATAATTGCTTTGAAATGGTAATATAATAATGTACTTGCAAGGATACTAAAACAGAAATCAAGGAATACAAAATGAAAACAAAGTTCCTATTTTCTTCTGCTTTGATCAAGACGCAAAGAAAAAGACAAAAACAAACAAACAAACATCACCACCAAGGTTGCTTGGCTTTAGGTCTTATTTCTTTTCTGCTTATTTTTTCACTTTCATTACAGTAAGTTCTAGGAATGTGATAAAGTAGCAGAAAAAAATGGAACTATTTCTGTTGAACTGCAACTGTACTTAAATTGAACCTTATGAGACATTTCTACTTTGGAGTTGTAGTAAAATTGCAGATGTGTTTAAAAGGCAAAATTGCAAACCAGGTTCACTTTTTTTTTATTTTGTAAGAATAAAATAATTGGCATTTTATTCATTAACATAAAACAGAGGAATTGTGTAAGGTATGATTGCATAAGTAGTTATAAAACGAAGTAGATAAAGTTGAAAAAAAAGGTCCAATATGTAAACTGTAAAAACTATAGTTGTATATTGTATAGTTTATATATAGATATATAGATAAAATATATATTAAATATGATTCAAGAATCACTGTCATCACTAACTTGATCTATAAAGTTGTTTGTAAAATGACAATTCTCTCCTGATAGGAACACTTACATCTCATTATTGGTTTATTTGCTTTATTTCTCAAAGATGAGTATTGAATAGTCCTGTAGAACAAAAAGTTATCAAATATTTCCTTTGGAAAATACACTATTTTGATATTTTCAAGTAGAAAGTTGTTCAGTTCCTTAATGGGCATTTTGAAAGAAAAGGTTTTATTAGCAATGTTTTATTTAAAGTTTTTCACTATCCCTCAAAATTGCAAAATTCACTAATTTTGACTACTTTATTTTTTTTTTTAACATCAGACCTTCAAGAACTAAATTTCAACTGGATCTTCTGGTGAAAAAATGTTTTATGGAGAGACAAAACATAGTTAGAACATGGCATCTTTTATTCTGAGGGAAAAATAATCAAATATTAAAATATTAAAAATGTTACTTTCAATTGTATAACTGCTCCGAAATATCACAGAAAAGTATAGGCAGTAGATATGGCTACATTTGCACAACCACATTTGAAGACTTGGTAAATAGGGAGGAAATTAGTTCATTAGGACAACTGCAAAATTAAGGCCAAATATGTATGTTTCTTGTCTGTGGATAGATGTTCACCTACCTTCCACATCAGATGTTTGGCATTCTCCTTATATAATCCATTATTACTACAACAGTGAATTTGTCCATATGCTGTATTTTATAATCTGTTCTATATTATTGCCTACTAAGCAGACATAGAAAGCAGGGAAAAATTTCTAGCTGGTACATGCGAAGTCCACAGACACTTCAGAGACTCCTGTACAGCCCAGCTCACTTCTTTACAGCTAAAGACGGAAAACAGCAACTCCTCAATAAAATTAACTCTAAGTAATGACTTCCATATGCTTGCTTAGCTCCAGGAATATTAGTTCATTAGTGAGGATGTTTAAGTGGTATCTACAATATATATAATTGGTGAATTCTTAGGAAAATGCTGTGATTCAAATACAATTATATTCTATATCATTTAGAGATCAAAGAGCAGTGCAAAGTGCAATATACTCTCAAGTTGCCTTTTGAATAGTTAAGGGAAATATTTTTACTGTTTCTGGCCAATTGTTAGCTGTGTCAATGATAATGAGAAACTGTCACTGAAGTAGAACTTATACCTGCTTAAAAATGACTTAATATTGAGATACAGTAAGTGCTTGTAGCTCCTATTAAAAACAGCATAATTTTTCTGTTTTCAACTCTCTCAATAGCTGTGCTGTTAATTATATGTACCAGCAGAAATAGACAGCTACAATTTATAAGAAGTAAACACATAAAAAATGTGAATGCTGTGTGCAGGGAGTCCTTGTTCTTTTCTTAGTTTGTTCAGGTGGTGAAGGGAACAAGAAGGGCAAATTAATATATTTTTAATCAGTTATATTAAATCTTTAAGATGTAACTGCTGGTATTACCTCAGAATACTGATTGCACTTCTGCAATTCAGTGTGAAACTGAAAACTAAGTCTATAAACTAATCTTAAGTTTGGTTCTGAGATACAGATGAACCTAAAGGAGTTTTTGTTGTTTCTGGATTTACTTTTAATTCCTACTTAGGAGGAATCAAATGAGGTATATTGTCAAAATCTGGTAGTCCCAGATAACCTCAGAAGTTTGCTGTGGATGGATACCCAAGACAATATTCATTTCTCAGTGATGTCAAGAAGAAATCTGAGGAATAACAGAAAAATATATTTTTTTCCTTTAAAACTTTTCTTTTTAATGTAATCTTGGAGCTCACTTGTGAGAGTTTTGCTTTGTTTTTCTCTGGCCTTCCCCATGTACCTGTTATAGGCATTCTTTGATTATGCCAAATTACCACTGAAAGTCAACAAACCTATCAAAGGCTTTTATGCTTTGCCCAGATTCTACTTAGTAAGCACTGTGAATCTCATTTCAATATCAAGAATGGTTGGTTTAAAAACAGATCACTATATTTGCAAAATATGTGAATAAGTAAATGCTATCAAGTTTATAATCAGAATGTTAGGTTTTGTTATGGAATTCCACTCCTTCTCTGCTTGTTTCCTTTCCCCTCTTTTCTAAGCATTTTATTTGTTCACCTACTGTAATTTTTCCATTACTTTCTGATAATCACAACATTTTAACTGAAAACCGTGCTGAGCAGAGCAGCATTAAAATTTCAGCCCATGCACAAAATATTCTGACTTATTTATTTGCTTGTATCTCACTGACAATTGTCTCAATTTAATTTTTTATTAAGTACGTCTTCTTATATCACTTGTATCACTTCTTATATTTAAAAGGTATAATTTGGTTACAAATGATAAAAAAGAGGTTTACTTTTTGAGTTCTACTTATCGGCCAAATTAAATGGCCTTTTGATCTTCAATGGTAACTTTTTTTCAATTTCTTTAGTGGTAGCTTTTCTTCAATAAATGAAGCCACTTTAATAAGAAAAAAATAAAAAAAATACAGAGACATCTCATGCAGATTTGTGGATGTTCCCTGTGGCATATTGTCCTTTTGATAAAATAGGAAATGTATAAAGAAAAAAAAAAGCAGCTACAAACTTTTAAAGAATTTATTGCACTTTCAGCACTCTGACTTCCTAAGAGATAAAGCAACCATATGATGTCTTGCATTCATATAAAATGAAGTGCACATTATTTTATAAGCAACTATCACTTTTTTCTCATATAAGTCTTGTTATGCAGAAATGACCAATAGTTACAAATGATTACATCATCCTTGCCTTACTGTTAATTTCTCCAGGAGAATTTAACTAGAAATGCCAATGGTGCTCTGGTCAGTCATCTGTGCCCCTGAAAGAACAGATGTGTCACCTATGATAAACAAGATATGATAAGAATCACTGTGAGTTAGTTACAATACTGAGGAATAAAAAGCCAGCTAATAGAATACTTTGTAGTTATAATTCATATGAGTATGAGTTAGAAATGGAGTTTCTTGTGTTAAAAAAAAACTATTAAAAATATTAGTCCATTAAATAACACTGGGACCTATAAGTTTCCCAAACATTGGTTGGCAAATCAACCTTCAGTAGATTTGCCTCCCTAAAACCAGGATAATGGCTAACAAAATGCTGTAGTCTTTCTTATATTAGGTTTTTTTTTTTCTTGGGAAGCCAGATATCTCAGGGAGAATTTTCAGTTTCTAAAGAAAGATAAACTTAAGCTGTCTAGCTGTCTTATCATTACTGGAAACAAAGAGAATTTTTGTTTGTTTTTGTTTTGTTTTGTTTTAAGAAAATTAGCTCCAGAGCTTTTCATTCAAAACATTTTGCAATAACTCCTGAACCTCAACATGAAAGCTTTACATAAGAGTAGGTAAAATGGCTGGAGTTATAACAGTAACACCAATAAATAAAGTAAAGGAAAGTAAGCCAGTGTCATTACAAGCTGCCTTGTAAAGGTGTAGGTTTGAAAGCTGTCAGATAATCAGGTAAAGTTCTTCTGTTTTTTAAGGTTTGCCATATAGAAAGAGAAACATTCATAACTGCAAAAAAAAAAAAAAAAAAAAAGACCTGGCTATTTGTATAACCTGGAAAGTATCAGTTATTTTCTGTGATAACTATGTTGATGAGTATTGACTTTTGTTTCCATTATAAATTTTTACATATACATATATAACTTAGTCTTTGAAAGCTAGTGATGCAGTTCTTGCAGAAGCTCTTTCTGCAGTCCTTAACTTTTCACTCTGTAATTCACTGCAATTTCTAAATAGTTCCCTTTTGCTCAGACCAAGAGAATAGATAGCAAGCAAATGTAATGCATGCCTTAAAGTTTTTTTTCTCCTCTGACTACTCAAGATGTTGTGTTGTATATTTCTACCTATAAAAAGGAAAAATATTTTTTCACGGTAGTGTACAGGATTCTGGTATATATTTTCCCTTTTAATGAACAATCAAAATATTTTAAATACTATTGAGACAAGGAATTGTGATTCTTCTACTACTTTAATAATTTTAGCACTCTTCATAGTAATAGTGTGAAGAGGCAAAAAGTGAAATATGGTAAATTTCAAGGAAAGATGATTTTCAAAGCTATCTTCTCCTCCTGCTTTTTAACCTACAAATAATAGGGACAATCTAGATATTTAGCCTCATCTTTGATGTTCGCATAAGTCAGTATCTTAGCTGTTCACAGAGCAGATAGCTAAATCCCTTTGGCTTATTATCTTTGATTTCAGCAACAGTCATCTTCTCACAGTATAATGAGATTTTCCCCTACATTTAAAATGAATCAAACTAGCTCTTTGATAAATCCAAAGATAAAACTTTAGGGATGAAGACATGATAGAAAAAATGTTTTAATGTGAAAGGCATCAAAAGTAATTTCAGAAATATTTTCAGACTACTTTGTTATATGAATGCTATTATTTGAAATGTTCTATCATTGTGCCATTGCCAACATAACTCAAAACAGCTTCGTCCTGTGAAAATCATTATGATTGTCAGTTATTCCAAACAGGACTAATACCATGTCATATAATTGCCAGCAAGTGAGGCCTTATGAATATTTTTTCTTCCAAAACCATAAATACACATGGAAAGATGGAGAGAGAACGCATGATTACAATCTACATTATTTACTGTAAAACAAGCTTAATCAGAAAATGATATTCTTAAGGATGTACTTATAAAAGGAAATGAATCTAACTTTTATAAACTAGGCTTACTTGCTGTGAATTTTCCACAGACTATGGACCCAGAGCATTATTTTTTTTTTTTATTTTTAAGCACATAGTACATCATGCCAATTAGCTAATAAAATCTGTAGATTCCCTGGTGATGAAGGAGTTCCTTAATGATGAAAATCATTGAAAAGCTATATCTAAGAGAAGGGATCTAGCTCAACGTCTATGTGGAAGTATTAAGAACTTCCTGTAGATATTATAAAAGAAGATGCTTTCCACAATCAAATTATCCATTTGTTTTGTTTTCAGTTTTGCCTATAGACTTTTCTGCATACAATAGGACTTCTGAACATGTGAGCTTAATATTCTATCCTTTTTACTAGTCACAGACATTTCATACAAAACAGGAAAAACAGAATAACTTTGAGTAAACAATGATAGAAAATGTCAACCAACAAAGGAAATGTCTTTTTGACAACTGAGTAGTACAAATATGCTATTAATCATTTAATTGCCTCATACTTTAATTATGGTCTTAGACTTACTGTTTCTCTAAATCAATGACTTCTATATATTACATATTACTGAAAAATGTTATTCTAAAATAATTCAATTTAACTAAAAGACTTTGGCAATCTTTCTAGAAAGAAAAAACATGATCTGGGTTTCTAATTTGCTTTTTGGATGCACGACCTTGAACATCCTCTTTGCTTTTATAGTAGTCTCTTTTATTCGTAATATTACAATTTGGCGAAGCTTCATTTTTGTAAAATATATGAATAAAAAATACTTACCAGGAACATAGCAGCTTCATCTGATGATATCTTTCAATAATATTCTCTTCTTACATGTACCTGAATAGTTTATTTTTTTGTTCTACTTACAGTTCAAACACAGCTAATTCCTTTCTGAAAAAGTTTGAATCATTTTCTGCATAACCGACTGTGATACTTTTACAAGAGTTGCTGAGGGCTTAAGGCCAAAATTGTCTAAAACAGACAAAAAGTAAAGTCTATAGAGCATATTTATGCACTTAAGTAAATGTCCTGATTTCCAGACTTACCATCCAGAAATGTTGAGACTACAACAACTCCCACTGAAATAAAATGAGATTGATTGGGTCTTATGACTCGGGTGAGTAAAGCAACCTTCTGCAGCTTCAAGATCAAAAAGTTGTTGTACCATTTTTGTCCATATATGACTAATTTTAATAATTTATTAGTCATATTCACTGCTATGACTAAGTGATGCACGAAATATGAGGTCTTTATAAGAGATCACTCCCTGACAGATCATTTAGTGAGAAGAATGAAAATCAATTCATACAATTCAATTCTGCTGAAAAATATAAAATAGACCAAAATTTTCAAAACTGAAATAGAAGGGAATTTGCTTCATTATCAGCTACAAAGAAGTAATGATCCTGGAACTGGTAAAGGCTTCCTCATCCCTTGGAAAGCTCAGCCAGTTTATAAATATGTCCAGAGAGCACATATCTACATCAGTGAACATTCAAGGTAGAAAATAAGTTATGTCTTGGTGGTAACTGATGAAATTAAAGGAAATGTGTTGTACCTCTTCAGAGGAGTTTAGGTGTACCTCTAAGATGTAGTGTATATGTCACTACTTCAGAGAAATTACTAACAAACATGTTAAATTGGATTATAAGTGTTTTTTGAACCAAAGCTAAGGAACTTTTACTTTTTACAAAAAAAAACATTTATAACCTACATTTTTCCCCACCATAGCGTATGTATCTCTAGCATTCTGCTTCTAATCTTTTTTTCTCTTGTGTTTTGAACGTGAAACTTCATATCTGGTTTTATTCATCATTTGAAACACGCAAACCAGATGAATCACCAGGTATATTTATACATATTCTAAGAAGTGGCTTTTATTGTAGTGATAAATGCAACACACTCTTTATGTTCTGTTACAGAAATTGGGTGAGAAATGACATAATTCTTTTACCATACGTTTTATGTAATAAAGCTTAACTTCAAGCAAATGTGAGCTATAAAATTCGATTGATGGGCTTCCCAGATGTTGCCAGTCTTTCTTCTTTCAATATACTTTTTACTCTTTGACATATATCTTTAACAGAAATACCTGTCAAAAGACCAGCAGGGTGCAGATGATAAACTCTAATGTATCCTTTTGCTGCACCTTAGGTACAATGAACTGTACAGAGAGATCAACTGGTATGTGCAGCACTAGCTCTAAAATAACAGAGTACTATTGATAGACATTTATAAATAAAGATAGATACTTTCTCAGTGCAAAGGTCAGAGGATTTATATGCTATTGGTTTGTATTGGCAACGTCGCTATTACTCTTCTTTAAAAGTGTGAAATGATATCATAAACTTTGCAATTAAATGCAAGAATGGGGCAAAATGAGTCTTCTGGGGAAGGAGTTGTCACTTTGATTAATTATTCTTATTTTATTAAAAATAAATTGCTTAAAAAAAGAGAAAAGTCATATCATGCAGTGATCTCATACAAACAGAAATTTGGAAATCTTTCCGTCTTCTGCTGGTTTGACTTTCTCTAACCTGCCTATCAAGTACTAACAAAGGAAAGCTTTCACGTATTCCTGAGTTTCTTTCATAATAACACAGAAAAATTTGAATATGTTTGATAAAGCAAATTTTTAGGAAGTAGTATAAACTGAAAAGATTGTCTCTGTGTACAAAGCCTCACTTGAATGATTTTTTTTCTACTAATAAGAATTTAATTTCAGATTTTACTGGCATATATGCATATAAAAAAATCTATTGATTTGTAGGCATTATGGTCTGGTATCCTAGAAGAAATAAACATGTGGTAATTCTCGATTTTTCCAGTTACTTTTTTCTTTCCAATATCTAGCAAAGTCTGGAATGACAACATGATTCGTATAGCTAAGTTTACTATGCTTCTATACAGTACAGCCTCTCTACTGAAACAATAGGCCTAATTCTCTGAATGGCTGCTTCATATGTGGCTATAAATGAAAATGTGGTCAAAAAAAAGATAGTTTTCTTATTGCCTATTTCAAAGTCACTCCTACCTTCTGCAGCAAGATTTTGGCCCATGACCTGACAGAGACAATAACCTCACACTTGAAAAATAAGATTGTATTGTTTAGCACCTATTGTTGTTAGCTTTGAACATGTAAGAGCATAACAGCATTTTACAATTTTGTGTGAAGCACAACTTAAACATGATACAGGGGCTGTCTTGACTCTCTATTATCGGCAAAAATCCAAAGGAAGTAAATTCTGATCTGAGAGAAGCTAAAACACTAATAATAGTTAGGCTGTGTGAGTTTCTAAATCCAAAAATTCTTCACAGGATTAAGCATTTTCCATGCTTTTATACCTCGAGCTCCATGGAGATTGCTTGCATTTAATAAAACCACATAACACAGCATTAGAACTAAGTTTTTGTTTTTCAGTTTTCAGAAAACCTATGTATTCAAATGATTTTATAACTGTCTTCAGTTATATTTTATACACATATACGTATATATGTACCCCTTCTATGCACACAGGCATTTGAGCACTCATTTCTTAGCGCCTCCACTACAAAGGTATACAACAGAGCCAACATCATTATTTCTTTTCACCTCAAGAGAAGCGTAATGAAATTTCTGACTCCAAATAAGTCTCATGAGCAACAGTGTAATCAAAATATTTGATTTAAACACCAAACATTTTATGTCTCTGATTCCTAAGTACTCAATTGCAGTGACAAGGTCAAAGCAAAATAAAATTGACACAATTTGTTGAAACTATTATTGCCAGATGATAGTACAGCATGAAATTTCATGAGACAGCCTCATAAGAAGTTTCAGTTTTATTGCTCATATGGACCAGATCCAAGTCAGTACAGGAGAAATTAATCTCATCTAAACAAGGGCATCTTGAATGCAGACACCTAACTGAGCTAGTTTCTTTAGACTCCCATTTTATTCAGTAGCCTTTGATTTTCTTGTTGTGGATGTCTGCTTCAGAATGAGATGAAATCCTTAATTAGGTTCATGGTACGTAAGGGGAGCATTATAGTACATAAAGGGGGTCTAGACAGCTAGGACTGATATTCATTTAACCTTCAGATATCTCCATTTACTCAAATAAATCCCATCTGAGGTCTTTGTATATTTGCATTCCTGTATTTATATATCTATTTGATATGTAGGAAATAGAATCCTCCAGATTAAAACAGATTAATTTCTTCCTTGTTTATTAATCTTAAAAAAAAAAAACCCAAGAATAGATGAAATGTATATTTGGAAAACAGTTCTTACTTGGATAACTTATTTTGTTATATAGGAAAACATCATATACTATTCATGCTTTTTTTTTTCCTCTTTTTCTGTATAAACTGTCAGTCTTGGAAAATGAAATCTATCTAGTCTACATTAAGACTAAGTTTAGATGCCAGAGAGAAGTGCTTAACTGTTAGTGACATTAAAGTATTAGTTAGTATGCTTCTATATAGACAAGTATAGACTTAGTGATTGAGTTCCTTCTTGTCTCATTTCTTTTTCTCATTTTTTTCTGTAACTCTACAGAATCAAAATATATACAAAGTAACTAAAAGGCAGACAACTCTTTCAGAATTTGGCTTTTACTGGTCTGTGGTCACCTTAAAAGTATGCAATATATATTTCTAAACATAATACACATTTACAAGAAGAAAGGACAGAAAGAAGGGCAGGATGTCAAGGGCATGTCATGCTTGTATTATCTACCTGCAAAGAGGGATGATGTCTCAAGGAAATGTTGGTGGGAGTACAGATGATACTGTTTGCTGAGCACACAAAGGCACTCCATGCCAATTGCCACTGGGAACTGCTGTGTCGTGTGGACAGTAAAGGTCATCCATTCTGCTTGGTGCATGTCTATGACATGGAAAGAAGACAAAACGTCAAGCTATATAAGGGGTAGGATGGAGAATAGCACAGAGAACATTTATAAAACTGAAAATTATGCATTGTAGGCTCCTGATTTTCATTTTTAATTTTGGTCTAAAAAGCAGGTGCTTTTCCAGAGATATAATAGATACACATAAATGGTGAATAATGGGGAAAGTTTATCAGGACTTCTGTGTCTTATTCAACACTCAATAAAATTATGAGGTTATAAAAATTTTCCTAGGTTAAAGGAAAATATGAAGAGTTCATTTTGGCATAATTTCAGGATACTTGGTAAAATGTTAAGAATGAGGGAGGAATGGAAGAAAAAAAGCCAAAAACATATAAATTAATTTTGAAATAGATTAAAAACATCTTTAAGACAAATTTTAAATGAATTTTGAACGTTCCAAAAGTGTTGTTTAGTTTAGGTACAAATGTAGGATTTATTTGTATATTATTTAGCCGAACATTTTTGCCCATTCTTATTCAGCATCTCATTTCATATAGAATTATGTATGGAAATATTAGTGTTTTAATTACTAATTTAGTATTTTGGCTTTATTCTTCATCCAGCATAATTTGTTATCATTTGCTTGGGATTATGCATTATAAATGATCCTGTGCAAAACAGTAGGTACACTCACACTGCATAAGAAATTACTTTTGCTACTATCCGTATATTCAGTTGCTTTTTAGATATCATGATAATAGATATTATTATACAACATAGCTACCATATGGACTTGTGGTTCTTTAAGGAGTGAAGCATAAAGGAAAGAGTTAAGCAGCTCAGCTAGGGACTTTTAGGACAGCTTGAGATGTAAGAATCTCAGGATAATACAAAGTAGATAAGAAAATTGTTACAAGGAAGGAGGGAGAGCCAAGAAGAGAGAAGAATATCTCTACAAACCTTACTGCATAGGAAAGGGCAAAGCTGTCCTATTTTCCAGTTAATAGTTCCAAATAAATCAGGTAAAATACAAAGTGATAAAGAACAGTGCAAAATGCCCTCTATTCTTCTTGCAAAGTAAGTAAATTCAAGAATGAAATGATTTAAGATGGACATTTAGTGTAGAAGAGGATCCAAGTAATTTTCCATTGCAGAGGAAAAACAAACCAACTCATTGTATCATTTTTTAAGGATATTACCTATTCTAATTCAAGATACCTGGGTTTATTTCAGGTATCAGGGCACAAGAGAAAGGTAATGGGTCACTGCAAAAAAGGCTAAAAATATTTGAAAATAATGTGTGCAATGCTATAAAACAAAATTTAATCTTTTTTTTTCTTTTTAAAGACATAAGCATTTTTGCATAAGGAATTGGGACTTGAAAGTAAACATGAATCATGATCTGACACAAGCAAGTATTTTTATTCATTTGAAACTAATGTATAACTTCACTTAACTTCTTATTAAAAGAGTTCTTGTCAACGTAGAATTCTTTTACTCTTCATAAACATAATAAAGTACTCTGATCTTTGAAGGACATCAAAGTATTTCTGAATGAGAATGAAAAAAAAAGTCTTTTCAGCCCTTTCCTCTACTGCAGTGACATAGAAATGTAAGGTAGAGTGTAATATTATCTTATGTGGATATGCAGACTGAAGGAACAAGGTGATAAATGGTGAAGATGGGGTGAACCTTCATGTTGAAAATCCTGCTTTAACACACAAAAGTTTGATCTATCATGTGGTTACTTTATGAACTAAAGAATGGTTTCAATTTAAGTAGCTCCCTGGAATTCTCAGTCAGTCTGCAGTTAAAAATATGTGAGGAAGTTTTCCCAGAACTGATGAATATGAAATATTCATAGTGGAGAATATAAAAGTCCTAATAGCCTTTAACCTAATTTGGACTGATTTCTGCTTCTGTGTCGAGTGACATTTTTAATAATCTTTTAACTGTTCTCATAAAGTGAACAATTTTTATTTCTCTGGGTTCATTTCCTGAGAAGTGTACACATCCTCGTCATGGCGTTATTTATTGCCCTTTGGCCAAGGCCTTAAGGGTACCTGTTGGCCTTAATTGCTCAGACCAGCCTCACCAGCAATATCTATCCCCTGTCCTTGGGTTCAGGATCCCTACCCAGTCCTGGCCCAGGCACCACAGTAACTGCAAGTCAGGGAGCCACATCACCCATGTGATGGTTTTCCTTGGGGTAAACATGACATCTGGGCTTTCAGAAATGTTTTCTCCTATGCTGCCGCCCTCATTCCTCCTCATTATCCTCACCTTGGGGAAGCACAACCTCCTCCTTGCTTCACTAGCAGGCATGACCTTTATGCTTCCTAGCAGGAAGCAGACACCCTGATAACAAGAACTGGTCCCAAGATCCCCTGGGAGATGTTTTGTCCCACCAGAGTGCCCTGTGCATTTTGTTCCAAAGAGCTCCGTGTCCCTGGTCCTTCACCATTTGAACAACACCCACCTTTGCAGCCACACTGACCGGGCAGGCTGCCTAGAGCCCTACAGGAAATCCCCTAATTTTCCTCCATCTATCTAAAGATCACAACTGATAAACATAATTTCATAACAACTACACCAAATATGAAATTTCTGGATCATGATATCCTCCCAGCACATCCCTAGTCCTGAGACCTTCGCAGTCCTAAAGCTTTGCCAAGTCCCACAGGCTGCAGTTCTGATTTACTCAGGCCTTAGGACCAAACTGCCCCAGCTACTGGACCTTTCATCAGCCTTCCCAGGTGAGTATGGTGACTTCTGTGATGTCTTTGGAAAGGGAGAAGAATCCCGGCTGGCTCTCTGCCCACATAACTGCCCCATTGCTTTGATCCCAGGAGAAACTGAACTCAGTCAGCACAGCTGTTATGCTAGTGCACCTGAATTCTGTCTGGTCATTCACTGTGGAAACGGAGGCCTCAAAGCCATATGGTATATCTCTCTTTCCTAGAAAGTCTTCTTTATGAAGGGGCCCTACCCTGCCTTTTTATCTTGACTACTCAGTGGTTGTGAGGAATTACAACAACTGCAAAGCTTCTTCTGAGGAGTTGTGGCATCTCCTCAAAATGGTTGATGAACCACCACTGGCATTCACCTGTCTCTGCAATTTGGAGTATAATTAAGGGCAGGCAAACTGTCCTTTTGCCTGCCTTGCCTTCTGAGCCTTCTTCTTGCGTCTTCACTTTCACATACCATTCAGGATAGCAGAATGGTAAAGCAAACGGACCCAGATATATCCATCTCATAAGTGCTCTCCTTGTGCTCTTTCTACAAACTAAGTCACTGTAGCCACAATAGAGGATAAGTTCACTGAATATACTTGCCAGGCCATTGCAAAAGACCTCTGGCACAGTCTTTGCCTTCTGGCAGAGCCTTTCCCATTTCTCAGGGGCCACTGAAAGCATAGATTTTTCACTGATGCCACAAGGCATCTGCAGGCGTGGAAACAGTTGGAAGATACAGCACCTTATTGCCCAGACATACTTGAGGCCCACAGGATAAGCAAGTGTGGCTGACGGGCCTGCAGCATGTGTTCTTGAACCAAAAAAAAAACAAGATTTCTGATGCCATACCCTACTAGACAGCATCACCCAATCACAGCTAGATTTTGGGAGGATTGTATAACCCTTTACCATGTGCAAACCTTCCTCAGTTCGTGACTTCAGACCAAAATACAAACAGACAGAGTAAATCTGATTCTGAATCCAAACCTCTGAAATTACAGTAACTTTCTCCAACATGCCTGTAGAATGTCATTCCTTCATGCTAGCAGAGTTGGCTTATAATAACTACATCCATTAAGCCACAGCGTGGGTACCACTCTTTACTCACTTCCTTTTCCAAGCCTGAATCATCCACTTGTCTTATGCATACTAGCAGCTGGAGACCTACTCTCTACAGGTTCCAACCCTTACCGTAATACAACTGGACAAGGCCAAAACCATATAATAATAGCCCAGTAGGTAGATCGTGTCTCCCAATCATGGCTTTTCCCACCAGTAAACAGTTCTAGAGAACTAATTCTTCTACCAGCCTGAACCATAATCCTGAGAGCTTTTCACCACTGCAGATCGAGTCAGCCACCTTAGCTGCTCCTTGCTTGGAGCTCCCACAAACCCCAAAGAACCACCCAGCATTCCTCTTGAAGACATATTGCCCAGCCTTTTTCAGGGGCAGAGAGAGTGAAGCAGATTTTTAGAGAATATGATGAATTCTGTTATAACAGTTTTAATAAACTGTCATTGGGAGAGGCAGGAACATACATGTAGTTTGAGGAAAAATGTTAATGTTAATGTTTAATGTTAATTTCCAGAATTTGTTCTAATAATTCTTTCCTCTGACGATCTGAAGAAATTCTGTAAGCAAGTGATGCTCGCAATAAAGTCAGTGCTCAATAATAGCTAACTAAAATAACTAATTAATAGTAGTTCTCAATTTGCCAAAACAAAAAATATCAACTATGAAATACAAACCACAAAGTCACTCTTATATTAAATTTCCCCTTTAAATACAAACTTTAAACTGTTTTTACTAGACTGACTAATTGTTTGCAGTTGAAGCTGACATGTCAGAATGGGTAGTAATAAAATACCTACTTCATCCCAACTAAACTAAATCCACAAACTGCTCTCAATTTTATTAGATCCTTTTATTTCCTGCAATATTTGGGGTGCAGGAGGTGAGGGAGCAGCCTGGAGAGATATTCAGCAGAAGACTTTAATGAGTGCCAAATATATATGTATTGGACTAAATTGTCTTTTCAAATGTTTTCAGCCTGGGACTGTACAGAGCAGCATCACCTCCCTGCAGGGGGAGTGATAGCAAAAGATTGTAGAAATTGCCTCCAGACAGAGTCAGGAATTGCAGTCTGGTTATTGTACAGGATAGATCTGGCTTGTTTTGCTGAACACAGTAGGAAGTGGGGTGAATTCTGCCTTGATAAGTTCAGGGGCATTCAGCCCTTGACTCAGAGGCATTCAGTCTCTGTCAATAGGATATTGCCTTAGGTACAGCTCCTGATGGCAAAATAGGGCTGAGCAAATCCCCACCACAGCACACTGAAGAGTAATAAGACTATAAAAGTGGAAAGGGGAGCTTTCATCTGCTGCAGTATAAACAAGCCACAGTGTACCAAAGGAAGGAAGTGCAGAACAGGGCCATGCCCAGCTAAAACCTCACTGAAAGCATATATATCAGGTTTAAAAGAAGGGCAGAGATGATCAAGAAAAGAATAAGTAGCAGAATAAGTCTCGTCTTTAGTGGGACATCATATTTGGAGAAAAAGAGGCAGCGCTTCAAAATACACTGCTGTTGCCTGACATAGATGTCTTCTCGATCAACACTGCAGCAGCTCTGGAGCCTATTTTGGGTGCCTATTGTGAGGCAGTCTTACCTTTCAGTGTTTCTCTATATTTTAATAAATCTTTTTTTCCTTCTTTTTCATTAGTTACTTTCAGAACTACTATGATGTTACCACAAGTTCAAGATCTTTGCACTGAAGCAAAGCTTCCTAAAAAATGGTTTCATTTTCTAAATAATGACTTTATTGTAACAAGCCTTCATTGTCTGCCTGAGGGAAAAGAAAAATACAATAACTAGTCATATGCCAACACTCAGGGGAAATACAAGCTGAGGTATAGAATATGCAGATTTCTTTAGCATTCAAAGGCAGGGAAATATTTCAATTTTGGTTATGTAGGCCACCTCAAAGCTCTCCAAAACCAAAGAAGACAGAGATTTACACTGTCTACATCAGCTTTGATTAAAACACATGTGTTGTTTTGCTGCCATGGTGATAAACATATCCATCATGATTTCAGTCTTGAGAGCATGGAGGATGAAAAAGAACTAAGTTAATGTATCCATAAGATAACAAGTGTCACAGAGAGGGTAAAAAAATCATACATTGTTTGGAATAGCAGATTTATTCTAAAGAAGAATGCACATTAATTTTATAAATTGTTTGCAGGCAGTTGCAGCCAATGCCATAGGAGGATATCAAATAGCAGAAATTTGAGGAAAATATAACTAAATATCTCCTCAATAGTCGGTTTGATATATTCTTACTCAATAAAGAATGATTTTGGTGTTGGGATGGGAACAAATGAGAAACTGGCAAAGTTTCATAGAAAAGTAGAAATTCATCTGGAAAACATTAACGCAAACTGGAAACAATAGTTTAAGGTGTTCCATTTGTAGATTAGCATATATGTTTCACTGTTCAGATATACTGCTAATTCTGCAAATGAAAATTAAAATACAGAGAAAAAATGTAGCAGAGACAGACGACAGAAAAAAATGAGGTGGGGAAGACTGAAGCAGGGTTTTGCTTTCGTTTATAATGAATAAGTTCACAGAATGTAAGGTTTAAGGTTAAGGTTGCAAGGGACCTCTAGAGGTCATCTAGTCCAACCCTCCTGCACATGCAGGGTCATCTAGAGCATGTGGCATAGGGTGGCATCCAAGCGGGTTTTGAAAATCTCCAGAGAGGGAGACTCCACAACTGCTCTGGGCAGCCTGTTCCAGTGCAGGTTTTATCTTTATCTTGAAATATAATATGTTAAATCTTGATTGTTATTTGATGTGTTTTCTTTCTTACAATAAACTTTTGATAATGTTAAAACTGAATATATAAGTGTGACTGCGATGTTTTATTTCTGTTTGAGATGTAATTTTTATTTTCCGCTCAACTTTGTTTTTTGCAGAACATCTGAAAACCTCACAAAGAGATGTTGATTCACTGAGGTTTTTGAGGGAGAGTGCAGCCTACTATCTAGTGACTATAGTCACTAGAGTTTTTGAAACACCTTTAATAGCACACCAAGAATTCTCATCTAAGGTATCTGTGTATTTTATGGACCTACATAGACATTACCTAGTGTGGGAAACTCACTGGGAACTAAATGTCATTTAATATAATTAAAATGTTTTTTTATTCATATCTAGCATCACAGGTCTTAAAGAAATATATTAAAATTAGTCAAATCAAATCAGAGTAGATTCTGTGGCTCTAGGAAAAGGAAGAATTTTTATAGAACTGGAGAATAATTTAGGTGGGTAGGGACATTAAGTTATCAAGTCCAATATGCTGCTCTATTGAAGACTTTTCTGGTGTAAATGCAAAGGGTAAGCTGGGAAATCACAGCAGTACTCTGATGGAAGGGATCATCCTAATGTCTAACTAATCTATCTAATGTCTAGTTATTCACGAGTCTTTAATTTTTGCTTTTCGCAATTTTTCCTGCTTCTTCAGACTGAGTTCTCCTAAGGTCACAGCTCTTCAGTGTCAGCTGTAACACATAACAAGCAGAAGAAATAATATGAATAGTGAACAAACAAAAAGCATTTTTCTTTGCCATCACATATTCTGTAATCTCTAGTTTGTTCCTTATCCAGTGAGTCATAGTATTTTCACCATGGAGACATAGTTGAGAAGACAAGAAAAATATAAGAGGAATAAAAGAATCTGTAGAATAGGTTTTCTTTAAATTTATGAATTTTAGAAATCTTAGTATGACTCTTCCTGCTACCAAACATTACACTGAAAATGAACACATCTTGACACAACCATAGTTCCATGACATTTTGGCATTAACAAAATTTATTTCAGATTGCAGTGACAAGGAAAACAGCACATGTGGAATATTTAAGTTGATGTAAGCCTCCAAGCAGCCATCAGA
>JAUBNY010001187.1:1297027-1308331 GCA_032275445.1 Crypturellus soui
TACAGAAGTGGTTAAAATAAAAACAAACAAACAAACAACAACAAAACAAACAAACAACAACCAAAAAATGTAATGTAAGTATTAGAACCATAGAATCGTTATGGTGGTAAAAAACCTTTAAGATCATCAAATTACCAATTATAAACCCTTCGACAACATACTTGCTAAACCATGTCGCTAAGTGCCTTATCTTTCTTGAACACTGCTAGGGCCATTTCTTACATTTCTTAACAGTGGCAGGGATGGTGATTCCAATACTTCCCTGCACTGCCTGTTCCAATGCTTCACCACTCTTTCCATGTAGAAATTCTCCCTAACGTCTATCCTCAAATTCCCCTGGTGCAACTTGACGCCATTTCCTCCTGTTCTATTAGTAGTTATTCTGGAGAAGAGGTTGACCTCCACCTCACTACAACCTCCTTTCAGGTAGCTGTAGAGAGCGATAACATCTCCTCTGAACCTCCTGTTCTCCAGATCAAATCACGCCACCTCCTTCAGATAGTCATCATAAGGACTGTGCTCCAACCCCTTCACCAGCTTTCTTTCCCTTCTTTGGACACCTCTATTTTGTAGCAAAAGGCCCAAAACTGAACACGGTATTTGAGGTAAGATCTCACCAGCACCAAGTAGAGGGGAATGATCACTTCTCTGGTCCTTTTGGCTACACTGTTTTTGATACAAGCCAGGATCCTATTCTGTTACACAGCTCTCCAGTCACTCTGTCCCAAGCCTGTAGAATTGCATGGGGTTGTTGTGACTTAAGTACTGAAGTGCAGGATCTGTCAATTGGCCTTGTTAAACTGCATGCAGTTGGTTTCAGACCATCGATTCAGCCTGTCCAGATCCCTCTGTAGAGCTTTCTTACCCTCAAGCAGATCTACATTTCTTCCCATCTTGGTGTTGTCTGCAAATTCCTTGAGGGTACACTTAATCTCCTAATCCAGATCATCAACAAATATATTAAAAAGGACCGTCCTCAACACTGACTCCTGGGGAACACTGCTCATGACAAGTCGACAGCTGAATTTAACTCCATTCACCACCACACTCTTGACATTCTGGCTAACTTACTAGCATTCTGACTAAAGTGATTTTTTTTGTTCAAGGAATTTTACGAAAATTTAGTCACCATTGGTTTCAGCAATTTGAAAGATAGTATTTACCTTGTTAAGAGTGAAGGAATGCTTGTTAGCAGTGCTCTGGCTATCCTGTGTACAAAATGCCCAGTGCCATCACAGTGGTAAGTCTATTAAATCAATTCAATTCTAAAATGGGAGATTTCTTTTTTCAAAGGGCTGTCACAATTTTGATGTATTAATAGCTAGTGACAGGTATCTCCAAGTAATTTCTTTCTTTTTTTTTTTTTGATATAGTGCTTTTGCATATACTCAATTGAATACATATATGCCAAGATCATTTTAAAGTCATATATGCTTGTGCCAAATTGAAAAACTTTACATAGACAAAACGCTTTTATAAATGACATGATTAAATCATCAGTTTTTCATCCCATTGTCAGTCAAAATTACAGCTTACAGCTACCCTTGTGGGACTAATTTCTTTTAAATTATTTTTTAACTGAGCCTGGAATCATTTTGAATTATTAATGGGATGGGGGTGGAACATGGACTTTTCATTAAGGAAACATTGTTTAATTTATATTGTAATATATATATACCTTATATTTAAATACACATAACAAACATTATAAAAATAGTTATGCTCTCTAAAATTAATGTTCATCCTCATAATGGGTGAAGCTATCATTTGGAAGAAAAATATATGATAAGCCAACATAGTAAGAAGGAGGCAAAATTCCATTTTTACTCCAGCAGGATCGATGACAGGAATAAATGGAGCACATTAAGGGACAAATAGAGCTTTTCCCTTTTATCTTAGAGTCTCATGCCAAACAGAAATGTCCATGATAAAGAGCAAACACATATACTTTTCATTTTGAAAGACTAAGTATCACTATCACTTCTAAATTAGTGGGTTTAGATACTGTTCTGTCTCCTTGAAGTCATCAGTTCAATAGCTTCTGTTTCCTACTCTGAAGATTTTGCAGAGATCCTTGCGCAGTTATGGGCTCACACGTTTTGTTCTTTGCACTGGTTAAAATATTTAACTAACATAAAGGGAGTCAAGTGTCCAGTTTGCTAACCTGCATACTAAATGGGATCTATGATGTATCCACCATGGATATGAGCATAGCTGATTTTTTTTACTTACATACTTTATTCACAGACTTTTTTAAATTACATACAACAGATCAAGATCAAGGTCAGAGTCTGCCTTCATTTACTGGATTAGCCAGGACGCCAAAGCAGTAGGATACGAGTTTGGAATTATTCCTTTACAAATAACAGTTATTTGGCAAATAGCATGTCCAGACATTTTCCCACTTCACTGGTGCCATACACACTTAGTAACATGTTCTGCTCTCCAGAACGTTAGGTTTTGCTATCTATAAGCCTCTCATGAATATCAGATTTCATTTGAGAAATCCTGGTCCCAAGTATGTCTTTTTCAATCAAAGTAAAATTATTTCCCTGTTCTGTTTTGTTGAGAACACAGACATTGACATTCATTTGTCTGTTCTACTATGCATAATTATTAAAAGAGAATTGTTAAAAATCTTATAAAAGAATGTAGAAGTGTGTGCTTTATTTCTGTGTATGTATGCTATATTTTTCATAAAAGATTCCCAGTATTATAGTTATTTATAAGAAGCCATATTCTTGAAGTGATAACTTGAAGATGAGCCATTTATGAGCCAAAAAACGATCCCAAAGAATAATAAACTCTCATGCCAAAAGTCAAAGTTTTATGAGTTCAGTAAATGGTTATTGCTTCCTAACAGTCAGTTCTATTGAGTTATTGTTTGAAGATGTGTAAGTATCAGAGAGATATGAACTTAAAATAAGATTCAGGGTTTTATTAAGCAATCATTGAGACTAGATATCTTGAAATAAATAGCTGAATCAAAGTGATATAGCCTCAGTTGTACTAATATTGTAATAAATAGGCTTGTTTCTCTGCTAATTTTATTAATTTCTCTATTAATTTCAGAAAGCACTGCCTATTTCACATCGCTTCTAAAGTCAGCTCTTTGCAAAATCTCAGAGGGTCACCCTGGCTCTAGCTCAGCTACGTGTCAAGCCAAGACTGGAGTCCTGCTCTGTATCTATGAAGGCGTTCTTTTGAGCAAAGACTTGGATGCACCTAGAGGGATGCCCAGCTCCATAAATATAATACTTTTGAAGCCTAAGAGAACAAGGTAGCCTTGTCCAGCCATTCAGACACAATCCCAGATCTCAGATTAATAAATATGAAGGAGTTTAAGTCTGAGATAGTTGCTGTACTGAATTCACCTTCAAAAAACTGCAGTATCAGGCCATCAGACTGCACTTGTTCCCTATCAATGCACAGTGTCACTTCATTGTTTCCTTCCTACACTGGTCTGGCACCAGCAGTGCAGCTGGCAGCAGTGCAGCTATTCTAATGACAGTTTTGCTTCAACCTTTGGTATTTAATTTACAGATCAGTCTAATAATGTCATTTAATCTGAGGAAAAAATCCTGAATGCTACTGACGAATACGGCAATTTCAAATTAGTGTTGCAAAAATCAATAAAGATAAATGAGAATCTGTATACGGTAAGTGTCATGGATGTAAGAAACTGGAGACTTGCTATTTGACCCAAGTAGTGATAACCCTTTGCAAATTAATTTATTTACGGAGGTTGTCTATAATTCTTCATGCCTCATTACACTGGCAGGCACATGACCTGCCACTATAATTTGCAAGTGAGCATGATGTCATTTTAATGAAACATCAAGCAGGGAAATTCAAAAGGAAAAGCCTGCTATAAAAGAGCTATTAAATAATACTTAGCAATTATGGAGTGATTTTCTACTTCAAAGCCCTTCACAAACAGTCACTAATGAATTTGCATAACCTTTCTGTGAGGAGGAGGAGGAAGAGGAGCATCATTGTTACCCTTTTGCAGGCACAGAGCAGAGAAGCAACTGGCCCAAAATCACAGGGACCAGAGCAGCAAATCTCAGATTAGTTAGTGGGACTTGATGACAGCCAGACATATGGCTAGATCATTACATCAGGCTCTCAGCCTAGCAGGGTCCTTTGCAAAGTACTTAATTCATTTAGAAAAGGGTTAGTATTGACAGCTCAACTTTAGGTTAACTTAACATCTTGGTGGCATGACTGTTAGGAATGGGTTCTAGTACAACACCACAGTAACACCTGCACACTCGCATTCCCTGGTGCAAGACGATTCAGGGAAATGCTGTTAACTACAGTGATAAATCCTGATAAATTGTTAGGATGCAGATTTGGACCTGCATCCAGACACAGGAATTTGGAAACTCTATTTGTCCTAGATTAGATATGCTTTTTGTAACATACCCATCCTCTCTCATACAGTAAAGAATGAACATTTTAGCCACTTGAATCTTCTGGGAGATCTGGAACTACATAGGCGGATTGGCCATTAGGTGGTATACCCACATTTATAAGCAAGTCTTCTCATTTATTTTAATATCAAAGTGCTGGCACCGGGCAAAACACACACACGTAAGACTAGATACCATCTCTCATGCAGTTAGTGGAACCCATTTTGATTGTATGAATTCTCCTACCCCATTGATAGCAGTTTCTCTTAAAATCTCAGCAGTCACTACTTGCGTTGACCTTGCTATTTTTATTTGTCTACAATAGGAACACCATAATTACTCTGAAAAAATGTCAAATTTTCTCTCTGTTAGATACATATTTCGATTTTTTTTTTCAAACTTATATTAGTGGAGTCTTCAGGTATAGTTATACATTTTTCAAGTTAATCAATGTATGTGTTTGTAATTCTATGCACATGTTCATCTTAGGAAATTCTCCAGGATACAAGCTATGTCATCCTTGTATATAATTTTAATAATTAATATTTCTACTTTTGGATGTATATATATATATTTGCAAAGTGAATTTGAATGCAATTGTTTCACTAAATAAATAGCAGAGATTTTAGATTTATGACAAATCATCTCAAGGATTTTGGAGTAGTCAGATATGTAGGTTCTTTTAGCCAAATTTAGCCAGATTTTTAGCCATTTTTTTTTCAATTCTTTCTAAAACCCTTGAAATCAGCTTCTATGTAAGAAGACACTTTATCTGAATAGTAGACTTCTATCAAGACAGTCGCTATGGACTGCAGTTGAGAACAAGCATTTTTTGTGGAAAGTTTAGGTCTGATATAACACTGAAATCCTCAGACCACTGAAGGTCTTACTATGCTTTACATTTTCCTGACTTGGCTTAAGAAGGTATAGAGTGAGAAAAGCATAGATGAAGGCAGAGAAGGCATACATGGTGAAGGAAGGCACAGAGTCTGGCAAATAACCCACAGAAACTGTGGCCATTGCTCCAGATGGTCAGACAGAGCAGTAACTAGGACTGGCAACTATTGGAGGGATGATCAACACAGAGACTTTTGATATTTATGAATTAAAAGACAAAATTTAAATTTTAGATCCTTTCATTTTTTAGGTCCTCATGTACTAGTACGAATAGTTCAAATCTATCTGAAATCATTGTTTTATTATAAATTTAGCAACTAAGTAAAATTTGAATCAGAATTTATTTCTACTTCAGAAATTTTAGACTGATTTTAATAACGTCCTTACCAAGGAACTGCAGGAGGAGTTCTTAATTTTTTGAAGAAAAAATGCTGCACTGATTTAATGAGTAATTCTGACCAGGAGAAAAACAGTATCGGATTGTGTGTTTTCAAAGTATAGAGAGTTGCTATAATATACATTCCAGTCTTGGGGTACTGTCACTGCATATGTGCTAGAGAAATATTTCATAATTCACCCATGAACCATCTTCTTACAAAAATAACATAATTAAAATACTTTTGGAAATGTGTTCTTTGTGACCACATGCCTAAATGTTATTATCTCCCCCTAGAGCTTGTGTTCATTCTGGTGAAATCTAAGCTGAAAAACCCTTGACCAGCTCAACACTTCATCTTCCTATCCAGATAAACCCTTCCAAGCTTCTGGGATTCATCTTCCTCACTAGAATCCTGAACAAACAGCCCTGAAAAGGCTCACAGCATGCTCTGTAATAAAATGTTTGACTAGAATTAAGACATCTGGGAACAGTTTGGAGACAGATTGAGATCTGGAACTATCTATTTGAACTAGAATAATTTTGTTTGGCAGTTTTGGTCCTGATTTGAACTTCATTTTTTGCCAGCTGGGTAAATCTGCTCGTGGCTGGGTATACCGTGACGTCTGTGGTTTGCAGATGTATGTTCTTCCTCATCCTACTCCACTGACACACCCTGTATTGTCTTCTTCACTTGGAAGACAATTGTGTAGCCAAGGTTTTGTTGAGCATTAGAACAATTTGAAATACATCCCATATTATCAGAATGTAACATAACGTTTATCTACAGAGGTTGGTATTTTATTTTTTTATTCTATAACATTTCAGGTTCTGAAAGGTATCCGTAACAAGCAAATTGTTTTGTATTTTCTAATATTATTAGATTTTCTAATATTTCATGAAACAGAAATAAAACTTTTTTAATCCTCTTGATTGGATGGAGGTCCATCTGGTCAAAGTTTTAATCTTTAAGAGTACATTATAAGTAAAGTTTTGTTGTTTGTTTTATTCCCTCCCCTAAGTACATTTTTAATATAGCTATTAATATCAAAGCAAGTAAAGGCAGATTTATAAAGAACTTATAAAACATAAAAGGGAAAAATTCCTTTCACTTCATCAGGATTTACTATAATAAAATAGAATTCCCTTTGTTTTTTATTAGTCTGATTGAAAAGTAGAAAAATACTTATCTGTATAATTAATAAATGCAAAGACTTACATCAATTAATTGACTGGTAAATTTAGAAGTTGGAGAAAACTATAGGTAAACATGAACATCTACTAAAATCCATATCCTCAAAGGTGTTAAAATCAATTCAAATTAGGCTTTTGAAACACCGGATGATGTGAGGGAAAATGGCATATACAATCTTTAAGTGGTGAATACAACCTTAAATTAAACTGAACTATGACAGAGGAAAAAAATATAACATATAACTATGTTATAAAAAAACATATAACTATGCCTTAGCAGATTATATCATATAAAATATTTAGAAACCATAGATTTTAATTCCATAGATACAATGTCTGATTTTAAAATAAAGGATTTGTATTAGTTTTCATAAAACATTGTATTAAAAATGGTAATTATTCTAACAGGCAGTTTGGCCTGCAAGAAATTTAGCGTGTATCTTAAAGCTACATGATTTGCCTCTTGTTTTACATGTTTTACAGAAGTTTTACTGCATTACTATGGGACTACTTCTCCTTTACATTAATATGAATGAGGAGATACTCTTCCTCTAAAATTTACATTCTGATAGAAAAGTAACCTTCCTCTTTAGTTGTAGGTTATAGGACAGACATGCAAAGCTAATTGCTATTAAGTATAATATTTTCTAGTGGCTTTCAGAAAACTGCGGAAATCTGTTCTGGATACAAATACATTGAGGTAAGCAGCTATGAGATTCATCCATCTTAAGATAAATACTGACCATTAAAATAATTCATGTTAAATACTCTCTATATTGTCTTTTATTCAACAAAATAAAAGAAGCATTTGTGGAGTGCAATTTTCCCCATCTTTTCAGACGTATATCATTGTAAACATGTGAAATTACACCATAGGCCTCCCAACCCTGGAGTCATTGAGCATGGTGTGATTTGTATCAGGACCATCTGCAGAAGGGCAAGTGGGAATGAATCTCTCTTTATGGCTGTAAAACCACGTAAGACTTTCTATAACTGTGTCACATCGAAGAACAGCTGCAGGCACTGAGAATAATCAGTGCTGGAAATCACTTAACTTACACACACCACTCGTTATTTTTTCAGTAGACATCCACATTAGCCATGGACGCACAACACAGCCTTATTGGATCATCTCAGGTGCTAAGTTTAAAATCCAGTGAGATGTACACTAACCATGCTCTGCATGTGATATTCATTAAGTCACAATTTGAATGTTCCTCATTGAAAGCACTTTCCTTGCTCTTGAGTTATTCCAAGTTGGAAGAACACTTCCATAATTTATCAAAGATATTTTTTGCACTCTGTTCCATCTTGAAAACAACTGAACTGCCTTTACTCAAAATGTCAGGCTTCTATTTCTCAGAGCTCAGTTCTGGAAAATTTCAGGTCCAAAAATAAGTTCCAGAAACATTATCATGGTATGTATAATCTTTCCTTTCCCTTTTTTTTTTGTGTGTAGAGGATTTATGAAATGGCAGCCAATACATTGACATCTTACCTGTGAGAGGAATTAGATGCATGAAAGTTTGGAGACAGCTGTTCAGCAGGGCTATTTGCCCATGTTAATAATGCAGATGCTTCATCAGATAATCATAAACTTTGGGGAATAATTCCGCACTGTGACCCACACTGTCTAACAATTATTATTCTATGAGGACAAGTTTATCTCTGTTCCTCTCAAATACTGTTCCTTTCTTGACTGGGTTTGCAGAAGCCATTCCTAAACTATTCTTAAATCCTGAAAAGTAAGATATGATAAGATGGATTTCTGCAAATCTGGTGTCCAGAACAGACAAGAAGGTGAGGGAAACTCAATGCTGTTGAGACTGCAGCATCAGGAGGATAATATCCCTATCTCCCCAAAGACTGCTGTAGCAGTAGAACTGTCTCATATCCCATATGAGATGATAATTTTTTTCATCTTTCCTCTACAATGGAAAGATGAGCAGCTGGCAAAGTTGAAGTAGGCGCTAGGCAGAAAGCAAACAGAAGAAACCCAACTGGAACCTAATAGGCAAGCTACTCAGGTGAAAGCTCTGAGCATGTTCCAAAATCTTCCCTGTGCAAACAACCGCAGGAAAGGAACAATCTTCCTTTTCCTTAGAGTTCTCAGTCACTCTTTTTGGTTTCACGCAAAGAACTTTTAACCAAAGATTGTTGAAGTCTTCTCCAAAACATGTTTATTTTTCTAATTGCTCCAAAACTGAAGGTTCAAAAACTTTGACATAATTTCAGTTTCTTACAAGTAGATTTATTGCTTACTTGCCTGATTATAAAACTCCTTATGAATTTCTATGAATATCTCTGTTAATATTGTAATCAACTTAAAGTGTGTTTTTTTACTCTAAAAAGGAATAAAAGCTACAACAAAAGAATCAGCTTCTAATATTTAAAGGTGCATTGACCTTGGCAAATAAATATATAGCACAAAATTGCTTGCTCTTAAATGGGAAAATATATAAATACTATCAATACATATTAATTAAAATAATATTAAAATGTAATTTTATAATTTTATTCTTAAATATGTCCCTATAGATAAGTGTATCCCTTTGTGACAACCAGTCACTGAAGTGTGCATATTTTTCATAGATTAATTATGCTGGCATTTCATATGTACCTCAATCCTTATCTCATCTTCTGAGGTAATTGGCTAACATATCTATGAGGAAATTACTTAAGGCTTGCTTACCTTTTTCCAATAAATTGTTGACTTCTAAAAGAAGGAACTGAAAAAAAAATCTTACTTAAACGGATGTTAGTTTATTTTTGAAGAAAAAATAAGTCAATTGATTTTTGATGTGGATTTACCAGAAGTAAGCTTAATCCAAAATTCCAGACAGAGACAACCACAAATTATGGGAAAGTTTGGATTTCAGTCCAGAAATTTCTTATGCATTCAGAAGAATAAATGTTTGGATTAGGCTCAGAGATGTCTCTTTGGCAATTTTAAATTTCTTGCCTTTTTGAGAGTGATCTGATGGAATGTGGCCATTTCTTGGCTTCCTCTCTCACCCAAGAGTTTGCATTTACATCTGTAATTCTGGGCACAGGGAGTGGAAAGCCCCTTATAACTTTAAGCAGAACTAGTTACAAGATAATTTACTACCCATTAAGGATGATATTAAAGTTTGTGATTGATTTTCAGACATTGATAATCCCTTTGATTTGGCTATATCAGGGTCTAAAATAAGAGAATTTTTTTCCTTCCTCCCTTCCAGCCCCTTCATTTAAAAATGTACTATGCCCTAAGAATTAGAAAGTTAAGACAAAAATTTTCAAAGTTTTTTTTCTTTTTTTTTACATATAAGATACAATCAGGCTTCAAGTTATTTCAAAATAGACAGATAAAGCCAATGTCAATATACTGAAACAGAAGACTGAGTTCCAGCATGTTGCATCCGTCTGTGATAGATTTTTATTATTATTATTAAAACAGGCCTTTGCTATTTTTAGTTAACACAAAACAGCATTCCTTAGCATCATTTCTTTTCTGCTATTTGATTCTCTGCTACATTTTTTTTAATTAGCTCACTGTAATGATACCTAGGAAAACAGACTAAGGTGTCTGAGCTTCAGTAACCTGTTCCCAAGTTTATAAAACTAATAAATTGTGTATTATTCTAAATAATTGGTATGCCAGTTATTACTTATTACCAATAAGTATCCATTCGCACAGACACAGTGTTGACAAGTTAATGTGTCATTCTGATAAGATAAAGAACAATCTCAATTTGTATTTGATGACTGTGTACACCTTAAGTTCTTCCTTCCAATGTTAACCGATAAATTTTCTTTGTTTGATTAGTTTATGCTCTTTCTCCAACTAAATTCTTGAGAAAAAAAAATTCCAAGTGAGTATGCACAGATGCCCTACATATTAGCTATGACTTCACGTGAAATTCAAAGACTACAGTTTCACTAATGATTCTTTTATAGCTACAGAGGAATTAATAAATCTTAGAATTAATTGCTCTTGTGCTTTTTAAAAAGCAGTAATGCTCCTGAAACATTGGAGTTCAACACAAAGAATGAAAGACAAAACATAAAATGACTGAAAGAAAAGTCATAATTCTTACGACTTTTTTGATATTGGTATAATAATTTAATTATTCATAAAATCATCTTTTTTCAGGAAATGAATTATTCTGGCTTAGTGTTCCCATTGTTGTAAGCATTTGTTTTTAGGATTTTTATTTATTTATTTGTTTGTTTGTTTGTTTTTAAGTGAAAAAATCCATTAAAAATATATTGTTTTATTCTAATAGTTATTTGGAAATGTACTAAAAGCCAACTTTTCTGTTTTGCAAGCCAACTCTGTATTTGGTCTTCAAACTAAAATCAGATGGATTTTAGTTTGTAACATTAGGATTATGTTACACTAAAAAAGGACTTTTAAATGCAGATTCAAAAAATTGTGTT
>JAUBNY010001187.1:1308431-1319463 GCA_032275445.1 Crypturellus soui
ATGGATTTTAGTTTGTAACATTAGGATTATGTTACACTAAAAAAGGACTTTTAAATGCAGATTCAAAAAATTGTGTTGAAGATCTAGTGGGATGACAGGTGAACATGTTTTTAACATTTTAAACACTTCCAAATGGTATCTAGACATAAAGGATTTTCACAGTGGTTGATTAAAGCATAAATAAGCAAACAAATATTGGCAGTACGGTAATTCCTACCAGTGTCCCTTCTCACCTTTCCAAAAAGATGGTAAGATAACACTTATAGCAGTAACAACAAATATACTTATTATTATTATTTATTTCCTGAAACCTTTGACTTTGAACTCCATTACTTTGGTCTTCTTACTCTAAGAAAACCTTTAACTATTGTCTGTACTTAATTAAAAATATATTATTGATTTTGAAAATAGCAAACAACTATACTTAGTGCAACCAGAAGATACGTTGTTAGAAATGATCTTGGAATTATCCTGATAAAGGAAAAAGTTTGTACTTTGAGAAGTGGTACTACTGGAACTTTTCTCTTTTCCTTATTTTATTTTCTTGTGTATCTGTGGAAGACAAGGGAAATAAGGAGATCACATTATCCAATTTAATCTTCAATAAGACTCAGCTCTAAGAAAGATTCCTGTCTATGAGCTTCCAATTTGTGTGTAGAATTCAAGAGAAAAAAAAATGTTATTGGACCACACTACTATAGGACGGTTATAATATTCATATAAAACCAATTACATGAACTTTCAGATAAATCCCCTATACATTCAGACTAATTTTCTCTGTCATCAAAAACTGTTAATAACAGTTAATGTGAGCTACCACTTCACAAAATGGTAGCCAAGAACAGGAAACTGTTGCAAGAAGATGGAGAGACAATCTTTTATGCATCTATTTTTTAAGACTGATTTTTTTTTCCTCTTAACACGGAAAGAGTTAAAATAGTTCCTGAATATGGTCCTCTGCCTTGAAACACTTTTTCCTAACTTTCTAATTGATTTAGTCAACTATTTTGTTTGTATAGTTTTGGTAAGCAGCCATCAATCTGGTTTCAGTTGAGTGTCCTAAAGTGACATCAGTTGGGAAGTCAGTCATTTTTGTGAAGTGTGTACTCCATTTGTGAGATGACCTAATTATATCTTTTTGCTTGGGTTTCTTTTATATTTTATGGCAGATAACATCACTCACACATCCTGAGTACTAAGTCCAACCCTCACGCCCAAACTAAGAAAATGAAAGTTTTCATGGTTAGGTTTTGGGGTTTGTTTCTCATATGAGGTGCTGCATCATATATTCCCCAAGTTTGTTTAAACCATAATAATAATATTTTGAAACCAGAATAAAAACAGCCAGTGATGAATATTTTAGTTGATAGAGGTATTTTTTTTAATGCACATTCATATTGAAATTTGGAAATAAAACATTATGTATTTTTGCTTCAAGAGGACACTAACAATAAGCTTAGTTAAAAGCAACTCCGTTAAACACTGAATCATTTCTTATCCCATCCTTGCTAGCCTTTTGTATTTACCAGCAATAGCCAACCAAATTTAACAGTCAGGTTGATGTCTCAAGGGTAATAGAGTCACAAGATGTCAAAAATAATTAAATAAAAAAAAAATAGAAGGAAAAAAAGGAATGTGACAGCATTCCCATGGAAGGATAAGTGGGTAGAGATCAGCCACCCTGAGGTGACTAACATCACTGATTACCCATCACTTACCCATCACTCACCCATCACTCAGGATATGCACAGCTCTCCAGTTACCATGACTTGCCTGACACCTCCTTGGAAGAGTCATTATGGGGACTCAGGAAGGAGCTGGGTTTGTGCAAGGCACATCAGAAGGACTATGGGCACAGCACACAGGAAATCCAACCTCCTAAGCATTTTAGTCATAAGGAAACTTCCTTTCTTCTCAAGGGGTAAAGTCCCCCCCCAAAAAGAAAAAAGAAATAAAAATGACATTTTTTAAAAAAGGGAAAATAACAGGATATTAATCTGATGCAAAGCAAAATATTTATAGTGTTTTGGTTCAGGATGGAAAATGAAAATAATTTGTTTCAGTTTGACCCAAAACAAATTTATTTTCCAATTTTTCAGTTTGCTCACTGAACCAATGAATCAGTTATTCATTCAGAGCTGAATATATCATGCAGCTGTCATCTCTGCATCTGCTGAAAAGAGCCATGCCAGAAACCCTGCCATAAAGTCTCACATTGCAACACAACTGAAATGCTTACAAGAAGCATTGTATATGACAGTACCAAAGCGAAACAGATGATATTCCTGTACCGTTACAACAGCTATTGGTCAAATACCTCTGAAGTCAGAGACACAATATCAATAACAAAACTAAACTCAAGAATTATTTTATATATAGTTAAAACAACAGTGCTTTTATAATCTGTTTTCTGGGCTTTTCTCTTTCTTCCTGTTTGCAAGCCCTCAGGGTGGCACTCATAAAAACAGGTGTACAGAAAATGTGGTGACTACGAAGATGTCAAGAGGACAGAAATAGAAGTCAGTTAATATTAGCATTTTTACTTACTACATATATAAGTTCATCTCTACTGTTTTATCACTTAGGGCATAACAATAAGCAGAGTACAGACATAAATCTTCAGAAAGATTGTGAGAAAATTGTTGATGCTATAAAATAACGTACTGACGTGGGAAGAGGACCACATCTTAGAATGCTTATTTTTAGTATCTATATATTTATCCATTATCCTGATTATCCAGTTGTTATTGCCTAGACCACTGGATGGTATCAGTGTGATAAGAATGATTCAGTGTTTAGATAAAAACAGTAGAGGGGTTTTCTTAACAAAAAGCATGTGCAAGATCAGTATGACTGTTCTCCTAAGAAATTATTTGGGGTAAAATTATGTTGTTTAGTATAATTTCAAATCCTTCACACATTTTCCATGCATTTCAAATACTGGGATATTCTCCTTTCAGTGTAAAAAAGGATGTCCCTGTAAAGCTTTATTGATGAAAATATGTCACCTTTCTTTGCCTTTCACTGCAGAAAAGAATTATAATTTATGCCAATGCCTAAGGAACTGGAAAAGAAGTTTCCATATGTTTCTAACTATAAATTGGTCTTCAAACACGATAATTTATTTTCTTGAATATAAGCCATTTAAATGGATTCTATTTAGAATGTCCTATTAATTTTTCAGTCTGGTTATAGTCTCATTGGTCTTGTTTTGAGTTTTCTTCAAAATAATAAAAAAATACCCTGTTCTTAATTTGCTTTTTGCTTTTGCCTCACACAGGACAAAACCTCAAACTTACATTAAACACCAATTTGACAGGAAAATGAATAGTGTTTTTTATCTCTTTCTTTAGAAATTAAGCAATAAATTTATGGTGTATCTCAAGTTCTTCTGAAATGCAACCATAGGGCACAAAGATAAAAATCTGCTTACTAAGGAAAAATTATTAACAGACCATGAGAGAACAGCATATAACAAAAGAGATTAAAAATAGAATCTGGATCTCATTTCATATCCCCACATCACAAATCAATTTTAAGCTTATTCTATAGGTTTTGGGACATAACTGTGGAAAAAAATGGAAAAAAACTTTTCTAATTTTTAACTCTTAACAGTAACTAAGGCAAACTTTATGTCTCATGTGTAGTGCGTACATAAAATATGAATAAAAATATACATTATATGAACATGTCAGTACCAAGTTTAATATAGTTGTACATATATTTATGTGCGTACATACATTTGTGTGTCTATGACTACTGACTTGGTCTATCACAATTTTTTTTTCTGTCTTATGACAGTTCAACTTAATATAAATAGCTGGAAATATCATATCTTAAACTTTGGACAATGCAGTGTGAATCAGATCCTCCCTTAGATCTTCCTTGTTCTTTAGAGGAATGCTCTGAATTGCAACCTTCCAATATTTTATGCTGTTGCTTGGACATGGTCCTGTGCCACGTGCTGTAGGTGACCCTGTGTGTGCAGGGGGATTGGACTAGATGACCTCTAGAGGTCCCTTCCAACCTTAAGCATTCTATGATTCTGTGATTCTAAAAAAGAAATATTTAATAAAATGGAAATTGACCAAAATCAATTTTAATAAAATTATTTCCTTAGAACTTGAAAATCATAAAAAATTAACATGTTATATCCATTATTTATTTGTTTACTTTAAGTAATATGATATAACTGACTTTTGTTCAACACGGAAATTAAGATTTCAATAGAAATATTAATTCAACCAATCCCAATCCAAGTGCCGAGTACCTGTCCCAAATACTTTCTGTGGCTAAACTCCTCATGACTAAGATTTCCAAAAGACAATTTAAACAACTTTTGTTGGAGTTAATCCCTAAGACACCCCTACCCATGTTTCAGCTCGTTATTCTCGTTTACTTTCTTTCATACATGAATCTTGATATGGTTTGATGAATAGCTATGAAAAGAATGAATTTTACTTGAGATTTAAGATTTTTTTAATTTTCAAAATGAATAAATTGCTGCCCATTTTCTGTTGCTAGCAGATGTTAAGCAAGATAAAGAAATGAAAAAGCAACAGCAGAAGCAGCTGGGAAGCTAGGTTAAACAGTCCAAATGTTTGGATGGTAGCATCTAGCCAAAAAGATATGATCAAAACTGATTTTTCAGGATGGGGCAGTAGTATAGTATAGCAGCCACCAGCCACCTTCTGCAGCTGCAGTGCCAAGCTGATGGTTTGGCTGCATTATTCCTGGAGAAGTTTATATCACACATGGTGTACGTTTTTAATTAGATCATGGTGTACCAACATTATGGGAAAGAACAGAAAGCAAAACATTTAAATAATGACAGCAACAAAAGCAATGCTATTGTTTAATGCAGTAGAATTATTATAACCAAAACAATATAATCTTTGCATAAAACATAGCTTCTTTTAATAAAGTGAGTGCTATAAAACTAAAGCCCTTTTGCCAATAAAATGGCAACTCAGCTACCAACATATGATATTCATCAATAATAAATGAAAGTGAGTTTGAGCCAATTTTGTTACCACCACACTGTTAGAAGAGTCAACAGTCTAGCCTCTAGCCTTACACACTCTGCCAACTCTTGTCTTGTTAAGAGCTGGCCCAATTGGTGGAGGGGATGATATTTGTAGCAGAAAAACAGAATGCTATAAATTATGTGGCCTTGACAGACAGATCCTTCACATCTCCTTTATCCCCACAAATGTCAGTGAACAGAATACTCAACAGCTAATAGTGAGGGAAAAAAAGTCTAAAAAAAAAAAAAAGAGGTCTGCATCATTTACGGAAATTATTGAATTCTGCAGGCCAGAACGGGGCCAGGTGTCTCATGAATATATATTGAAATAACTAAGAAGCTTGCACTTTGTGGATTTAAACCAGCAGATGAAAGAATGTCTGCTGAAGGAAGCACAAAGATACTTAATACCTTTTATTATCAAAAGAGGGATAGTAAGGGAAAATGAAGAAGAATGTCTTAGCATAAAGGATGCTGTCAAATTTCCAGCTTAGAGCCATGCCCTAAGCACATCCTCATCACTTACAGGACATATTCCCATTTTTCTGTCTTGACTTGTGATTCATAGAAGATAAATTTATCAGTAAGTAATGAGGTCTCTCAGTGAGTATAAGCAATAAAGTGCAAGAATGACTTGGTCTGTTATCTGCAAGCTCAGGATTCTTGGGTGGAACTGATCCTAATTCCCTTTGGAAAAATACATTGCCTGCTTGCTATCACTGAGGAGGAACAGGTGCACTTCTGGTATGACTTATTTGACTGTTTTAGAAGTTTATTTTAGAAGAGGAAGAACAATAACCCTACAAGTGGCTACAATGACCAACTCAATATTGTGTCCAGTAAGTCCGCAAGTTAAAAGGTTACCACAGAACTCCCTACTAAAACAGCCCCCTGATATTTTAGCTGTTAAAAACTCAGTGTCTTAAAGTTGTAAATGAACTTTTGCTTGAAGAACAAAACAAATTACAAGACCATGAAAGAAAATTGAGAACAAGTGTTTTTGTCCTTCTAAAATTATCTATTTAAATGTTTTCCATATTTTTATTTTTTCTTGTCTTTGGCCTTTTGAGTTTTTTCCCAAGCTATTCTCTCTTGAAAAGCAACTAAGACTGTGAAGCTATCTTTCAACTCAGGGAAACAGAGACAAAGAAGAGAGCAGGAGTTGTTTTCTGTTTTCTCTCATAAGGGCAATGAAGCTTCTTTTGTATTATTTCTTTTGCTAAAAGTACAAAAAAAAATTGTACTTTTAGAGAGTATGGAAATTAAGGCTTTCTAAGTGCTTTATAACCCCTGTAAAACTGTTTCTTGAAAGATACAATTGAAAATTAGGTTACTAATCCATTATATGATGTGCATTAACACTGCTGTATAGAAGGATGAGTGGCTTCTCTTTGCGTCATGAAAGACTGCAGAAAAGCATGAGCTCTCTCTCCCCCTTCTTTACTTTGGCTAGAAAAACACATCTTACAGGTGGGAAAGCTGCTCCTTTTCCCATGGCACCGTTGCATCTGAGCCCTTCCTGTGCCTCTTCCCCAGACAGTCAGTAGCCGGTTGGTGACTGGAGAGGACATCTGCCTTCTCTTTGCCATATCTTGCTGTCATGTGCCAGGCACGTGCTCTCCATGACCCACAACCTTGTATATCAGGTGACTGCCCAGTAACTGCTTTCACTTACATCAGCTAAGACAAAGGTCCTGGCCAAGACACTGTGAACACAGGGCAGGTGGCCTCCCTTCTTAACCGTTCTCTGAGGCAAAGCCTTGATTCTTCATCTGGCTGTCCAGCGCTCTGTCAAATGTTTTTTTGCTGTTGGCAGGGATGAACTGGAGCATCAGGGGGCTTACAGACATGGGCAGCATTATAATGGGGTCTGTACTCCAGGAAGGCACTTTTTTTTAGACAGGAAATCGAATAATTTTTTAGTCTGTGTCAAATCAATATGTTGTGCACCCCACTAGCTCCAGAAGAGTTTTTTGCAGTCATGACTGCATTGAAGCAATGTGGTCCTTGGTGGTTCAGGGAAAAGATTCAGGCAGACATGGTCAAAACTATTTTACCTACTGTTGGTCAAAACTATTTTACCTACTGTTGAAGGGAAGGTGTCTATGCCATATTACTTGCTACTCACAATACTCCCTACTGTCTGCTCCACAGGCTGAGAGTCTCTTTGAATCTTCTATTCTCTTGAGCAAATCCTTGGGAACCTAATTCAAGCATTACCTCATCACTTTGAAGTTCCTTAGCAGGACTTTTCCATAAAAAAAAAACTTTGTGGTTAACCTCTTTATAGACTTTCATGGGACTGTATGCATGACATACATACAGTTTGTCCACCTCCAAGGAGAACCTGAAAACATTTCATACTCACACTCTGTTTGCTCCATTTCCTTGGCTCTTAGGTCCCACTCACACAGAAAATACAGAAAGTGCACAAGGGTGTCTTAAAAGCAGACAAGTGTGAGGAAGCCCAACATGACAACTCACATGATGAGTTAAAGTTAATTCAGTGACATACTGGAACAAAACGTGGAAAATCTTCCATGAAGTATCAGTCATGGGTATGTTCATGAAGTGGTTCACATGATCACTCTGTTCATGATCCTACAGTGAAAAAAGTATCTGGTACATCTGTACGACTCTGCTTTTTGTTGATACTCTGGCTACACATTTTTGTTTATTCCCTTCCTGGCCTGAGACTCTACTAAGTTTCAAGACATAATTTCAAAACCCTCCTGACCCCAGCCAACTCCCAGTTAAAGGAAGAGGAAATGTTATCAGGGGTTTTGCCAAATTTAGTTCATATTTCAAATCCCTTGCCCTGTCATATGTCCATATCAGGGGAAAAGGCAAGAAGAGAAAATCAACAGCTTGTTTATTTTTCCTTTGCTCGTTTCACTGACAAACTGCTGAGTTTTTTTCCCCAACACAGAGTTATACATGAAGTGCATTTGTACAGAACTAGCAACCGTTCTAGCAAAGGAATATTGGTTTCCTCCTTTATTTTATTATTTTTGGAAAGTTGTGATTTAACATTTGTTCATAAATCTTTTGACAGTTTTTTTTTTTAATTTACCAATCATTGTGACATTTAGTGAACTCATAAGTGTTCTACTTAAACTCTAAGAAATAAAGAACTAATATATTTCATTAAGAAAGGGAAAAGTTGTGAAATTCACTTATTTATTTATTTATTATTCCCTTTATTATGTAACTTACCTCAAAGGGTCCCACCTTAGTGAAGTGCATCTCTCCTAAAATTAAATAAATCTACCCCATGACTAGACTTTCTCCTTCCTTTCCCTTGGAATATATTTGCACACCAGATTAGCTTTCCTACTTCAAGGATTCTTTCTTAGTCACTTCTTGTTCCACTCATTTGCTTAGGAAATTTGACTGTTAACCTTTGGAGATACCAGATGCTTATAATTCCATCAAAAATGTATTAGCAAGTACAATGTGTTATTGCCAAAGCACACAGTTCCCTTGAGATGTTAGGTTTTGTACTAACCTTATGCTCCCACCTTCTCCAGTTTTATAGTATAGTTAAAGGGAGAAAATACTTCAGCCAAATGCTTAAGGCTTGTCTTTAAAGTTAACGTCTTAAATCCATAGTATGGCCTTTAAATATTTAAGTATGCTAAATACACATATACAAAGCTCATAATGACTTCAATAAAATTTTGAATTCTTGGAAACACTGATAATTTATCTGCATTTCAAAAATTAATTTCGGGCAACTACAATAAAAAAAAAAGTCTATTTTCTTTGAGCAGAGTCAGCAAGGCTGACTTGTGACTAAGATATCTCCCAAAACACTACTTAGCATTTCTGCACTAGGAAAAGGTACAAATAACTTTGTAAAACAAGAACCACTGAGTTTTGGCTATCTATTTTATTAAATTCTATTTTAAAGTTACTGTAAGTAAGTCAGGCATTTTCCTCCCTAATTCTTCCCCTTTCCACCCCCTTTCCATGTCCTTATGACATTTTTACATTTTTTTATTTTACTTCTTTCCATATTTACATCTTCCCATTTTTGATACTACCTTGTTTTATTTATTTTGGTGTCCTACACATTGTCCTACATTCTTTAAGAAGAGGAATCCATGAAGCAACAGTTAAAGCAGAACTTTTTTACGGTGACATAGAAAGGTTTTGCTTTAATTGTTGCTGTGGTGTTTTTTCAATCTTTTGATCAGATTGATGAATATTATAATAACAATAACTCATTTGTTCTCATTTGACACAATGTTTATTATTTATTAATATCTTATATATGGCTCTTCAAATTATTTCAGCCTTATTTTGAAATAGTTTCCATCCATGAAATATTTCTTGCTTCATAAGCCATTATTCCTCTCCTTATAAAACTGTTTTTGTAGCTGGCTCATGAGTTACTGCTTATGCTCATAATACATACATTCAAAAATTGGAGTTTGATTCACTGAGATGCTCCAGGGTATCTACTCATTTAAAGTATCAGAAAGTGAATGCAAGTTTCATATGCTCTTATAGTAAAGAAGTGTTTTGAGTTACATTGCCTTCACCTAATTCATTTAAAATGTAGCCTTAAAGAAAGAGTGCAAAACTCATAAAGACAGAATAGAATCCCTGCCTTCAAATCCAAGTGATCAAGTTCTGCTCTCTCATTTTCATATCGATTAGGTGTCTTTTTCTACTTCAATTAATATCATTATAAACAAATTTAAACAAAATTTATATTTAATACAAGTCTATAACACATTCAGATTCAAATGAAGTATAGTGAGGCAAATATTTACTTTAATGTCCTATTAAAAGCTGCCACAAAATAACAAAAATATCAACTACAAACAAGATATTCACTTTAATATTTCCTTACAAATAACAGCCACACTGCATGAGCAATGTTGAACACTCCTTATAGTGTGTTTCTCTGTTTTTTGTCTCTTTTTTAAACTCTGATATTGTCACACATCTGTGTTAGAATTTGAAATTTCATACAATTAAGAGACAGGAACAGATGTTCATCTCTGTCCCAGATGTGGGAAAAAAGTAGAAATATTTTAAACAAAGAGAGGAAAGTTTAACAGATGAAGTTTTTCCAACATGAAACTTCATACATTAAAAATGCATAGAGTACTTTTCAAGCTCATTTAAAATTTCCTTTAGAAATAATTCCTTAATAAAACAGTGTTATACTTATTAGTCCATTTTATCTGATAGAGGATATGCTTTCCAAAACATCTGATTGAAATATTTGATTTGATTTCTAAAACATTTTGTGCTCAGACAGAAAATTCACTGCTTGAAGTTGCTAAACGTGTTTTTTAGTATGTCAGTAGGTATTCATTTTTAAAGACATCATTATATTCCTCCCTCTAGCTACTTTTTAAATTTCTAAAACATTTTTAATATGCACCAGATTTAGTTATCTTTAATATTTTTAAAGTTTAGTTTTTATTTTTCATCACTTTGAGGTCCATTACCATCATCGCTTGGCTCAGATAAACCACTGGCTACTTCATTTAATTTTTAAAATATATCTTATTACCTTAACTAACTAGCTCAATTTCAGTCAGGCACCAAAGAGCATTAGAATTGTACTGAGATCATAGATGAAGGTAATTACAGGAAAAATGTCTCTCTCTTTTTTTTTTTTCAGAACAGATTGGTATTCTCCCAAGTCTAAAAAATTTAAAGACTGAGATCAGAGATAGATTCTGAATTCATAACTTTCAAGTCCAAGACCTCAAACAACCTTTTTCTCAATACTTACAATAAATGCTGGTTCATTTGGTACATACACCAAGAAGCAAACTGCAAAAGACTCAGCTGCAGCCCAGGGAATATATCCTGGTGTACCAGCTAGCCTTATCAGTCACAATATTTCAGCATCCAGAGAAAGTGAAAAACAGATTATTTCAACTTTATATATGAGCTAAGGATAAATGAAAAACAAAATGTGCATTTACTTAGCCACAGAATTAAATATCCACAAATGCATTTCATATAGAAAAAGATATA
>JAUBNY010001187.1:1343071-1365993 GCA_032275445.1 Crypturellus soui
CACCATACAAGGACTGTGCTGTGTGCTGGCTGCCATTTCTTTGGCAGAGATTACCTCTATTTCCCACCAAAAGCTAAGCAAACATCAACCATGGAAGATCTGTAATCTTTATTTTTGAAGCACTGTCCAAGCTGAGTAAAATACACATATAATTTATGAACCATTTTTCTCCCTTCATATGTTCCAGGATTTCTCTAAAGAAGCATTAACATTCTGAAAATCAATCTTTCCATTTTGCGCTGCAGTCAACCTCAGAAAGATTGGTTATTCTAAATGCTTTGATTCATAAACACTCCTGGTAACCAAAAATAACAATATCTGGCTGAGGTTGGAATCTGCACACAAATATGTATGCACACACACATATATGTACATACCACACACACCTCACTTACAGAGGTGATAGCCACATGACAGATGTCAGAGCCAAATTCCTGACCACCCTTTCCACCTCCATGATATATTTCCTCTAATCGTATATTGTTCCTAACCTTCATTATTTAAAAATTCTGCTTCCCACAAACTCTTCCTCCATGCTGACATTTTATTTTAAAATCACTACACCTGATGAGAATGAGATAAGCACCCTTTTCAGTAAAATGTCTAGCAGTCTTAAGGAAGTTTTTTTTTATCAGTCACAAAATTTATTACAAAAATATTTTCCGCATGGCCACCAGTTTGCCATGCTGTTTCAGATTAAAAAAAAAAAAAGAGAGAGAGAGAGAAAGAAGGCTTTCACAGATTTTGGATGGGGACACAGAACCTCCTGGCACCCCATTAAAGAATACCCCTGAACCCACGGTGCTACTGGGACACTGGCAGGGCTCAGTGGCAGCACTGAAGTAAATTTATTCATGAAAGATTTTCTAGGTAGTTCTGCAACTTTAAAGAATATATTTGTCATTGTCTGTGAATTTAAAACCTGTGGAGCTTTAAGATCAGATTTATTTTTATGGAAAATTAACACACTTTTGATATGAAAAAGATAACACATTTCATACACTTATCTTTTAAAAATTAATGCTGCTATTTGGAGCCACTTAGAATTTAGGACATTAGTATAATCTCTTTGGGGAAGAATTAATAAGTATTAATAAGTGACATAGAAAAAAATTTGTTCAGAATGCATATAGGCTCCAGATCAATTCCTCTTCACATTATGATATGGATGTAAGGGAAAAAAAAGGCATAAATAATGTGAAATGTCTATCTTGTAACTGTGTATTAACTGAAAGTTATTAAACGAAGTGGAAAACATGTAATGCTGGTAAATTTATTTTCCTTTAGAAGCGTTTCACTAAAGAGTCAAATGATTCACCCAAATGTTGTGTCTACAACCATTTTCAAGCTGTATGCGTTTGCACTTGCTGAAGATCTGATTCATCTTATTTGGTTTCCTGTGGATTCCGGGACTCACTTTAATCTAAATTTTCAGCAATAGCACTCAGTGAAATAGCTTATTTATAGCAATCCCATTGCATAGACTATACAATTTAAATTTTATTTTCTCTAAATAGAGGAAATTCTCTAAATAGAGGAAATTCTCACCTCAGATGGCCAAAAAATCCATTAACTTCATTGGAACAAGTCATGTATGGAACATTAGGCTTGTGTATGTGTTTTTTGCAGAATGAGTCTAATTTTATTTTCATTAAATTATAGAGTTTGATGGAGGAAGGAAGATCGGGATGAGTTTTTAAAACACATTTGTTTGTACTTTTTATATCAGTAAGGCATTTAAAACAATAGTAAGAAAAGATATAAGCTTCCTTTTCAAGATTATTCAAGGATCTGCCAAAAAATAGAAAAAGAATAGAAGAAGAACTGAAAGAATAGTATTTTTTTAATATTATTTAATGTGTATTTAAGATAAAGAATTTCCAGGAATTATCTAGACCAAAGATTATGTCCTGCATCACAGAAAATTCTACCTTCTTTTGAAAAAAAATCCTTTCTTAAAACCCTTTTCAAGAGTTTTATGCTGAAAGAGTGAGATATATTTCTTAATTGAATGACAGATTTAAAACGTGAAAATAACTAAAATTTTAAAATTTGCTTTTCTTTATGTTTTTTGTGGAGTTTTTGAACTGCCGATTTCCAAGGTACCTCTAGAGGTCAATGCTGAAAAGCTGCAGGCATGCTCATAAACAAAGATTTTAGCTGGACAAATTCAGTGTGAAAGGATGTCTTTTGCTATTGAATATATTGGAGCTGACTTCCATTTTCTGTGCTTGGGATAGTTTCTCTTCTTATATCACTTATTTTCTTTCCTTATCTCCAAATTCCTATCAGGGTGCACATAGGCCGGTTCATTAAATAATGTCCATTAAACTTTTTTAGAGCGTATATTTACTATTCCTTGTGAAACTATTCAAAATATGATAGCCATACGATTACCAAAAAAAGGGTCTCTGTGCAGTCGCATGCTAAGCGATTGAGGCAAGACACGAGATTTGACTACCCTGAACCTTTTTTGGGAGGATTAAAAGGTTTTAAAATTATTGCAAGGGACAACATAATAGAAGAAATGACAGTTGTTTATTAAAGGCATTAAGTGCATCAACACTGAGAAAGCAAACAGCTTGTGCTGCTCAGATGCTTTCAAGGTGAAATTCAGAATGAGCTAGGAGAAACAGAAAACCCTATTCACTGGTACACTGTGAGTACACTGATATGTGGGAAAGAACAACGCATCTCTCAAGCTCTGCTCTCTCCTTCAGAGTGGCAGAGAAATACCTTCACTGGTTTGGCAAATGTGTGCCATGTGTCGGTTTTGCAAGGTAGGGCTCTGCACTAATTCAAAGTCAGAATCAGATCTCACATGATGAAAGCACAGTGAGAGGAAGAGTTGATAGGACAGGAAAAAGTCATTCCCACCACTCACAGAAGATTGAAGAGATGATACACTAAATTCCTAGCTCAAGTTGATCCAAACTCTCCTATCTCTCCAAAAGCCAGAAGGAAGGCATGTTTTCCAAGTAGTAATGTTCCACAGAAAAAAAAAATGCAGGTATGGGAGGAAGTAAAGGCAGAAATATGTCTATGTAACCTAATGTGCCTAGTTGTCCACTAGCAAGGCATACTTACTACATAATTTCAGCATATTTGAACTATCCTGGAAGCAAGGACTGGGACTCAAGGCTATCCTAGAAGAATCGCATTAATCCCTGTGATGCAGTGATTGTTATGGCATGCAGAACCAAAGACCAACTGTAGCATTATAACTTGGGCTGTGTCATCCAAGGGTTTCTATGAGTAACTCAGGCAGAGGCTCTCTTGAAATAACAACAAGGAAAACACAGAATCTGTATAAATCAGATGTGAATTCTTAAACTTTCTTAAATTCTGTGATTTGCTCCATTTTTTCCCCAAAATTTTGGGTGGTAACATTTAACCTTTATGTCTTTTAATCTTAGTCTTTTAACCTTTCTGTGAAATTACAAAATTCTAAGTATTTTTCTTATATTTCACTCATATTTTATGAGTATTTTAGCAAAAAGATCCAAACTTTCTCTCTGGTTTCAAAGATTCAGACAAAAGTTGAGAGCCATTTTTATTGTTCTTGTACAATGATGATGAAGCAAAATGTATCCCAGAATACAACTTTAAATTATAGAAATACTTTCCACACTTGCTGTAATAAAAATACATAGTAATCCTGAAAGGAAAGCGGGGAAGGATTCTTTGAGTTACTGATTTGTATATCAAGTAGAGGGATGAATAACCTTAAATTCTGTGTAAAGTGTCTGTAAAATGTGATATATTCTGCACTTCAAATTTTCTACTAAGTGTTTTTATCTGAAGTGATATCAGATTGTTTATGAAAATGAAGTTTAAAGGTCAGGTAGTGCTAAATGATGATCGGTCTTCCTCGGCAGCCTTTGTACAGAAAGGTAGCTAGCTTTGATCTCCCATTATTTACTCTAACTGACAGATTTTTTTCAGTTCCTTGAAGACAAAGCAGATTTCAGTTAAATTCATGACAGGGGCCAAGGCTAAACCTTAACCCCAGCTGGAAATTGAACTCCCAACCTCCCAGTGCAAGGATATCTTAGACACCGAGTCACTTGCTTAAGCACTATGTCATGTATAAAGTTGCATGCTGTTTTTCAGCAGGACTAGATTTATCCACTCTTCACCTTTAGCTAGGATCCTGAGTCAAGCTCATAGAAAATGCAACATCCAGCCCACCTGGAGCTGTCTTCACTTTTACAAGACACTTTCTTCCTCGACAGGTATATTGACCAATACATTTAAAAAAATTTTTTTTGGAGAAGTTGACTGTTTTATTTGACAGCACCCATCATCAGATGCTCTTCATAAAAGTATCATGTTCCATTTGGTTTTCATCATTTGAAAAATAGACTCTTACATATGTTTCTCTATTCGCTATTCCCTACTCATTCTTCGCGGATTTCCTGAACAGTTCATCTTAGAAAATAAATTTATACAATTCCCACCTTCTTCACTTCATGAGTCTTCTTGTCCAATTTATGGTCCTATTTAGGTTCACAATGCCGGCTATTTCTGCAACACAACTATGGAGTATTATTCTGTTTTTGCATGCTGCTCCCTAACAGCACAGCAACTAATTATTTTGCAAAGGGCTAAAAATTAAACTTTGAGATGATAGACCACAGATCTGAGCACTTCTACGTGGTGAGATAGGAGGCTCTCCTGAATTCACAGAAAACGTTTCACCGTGTTTCACTTCTGCTCTCAGCACTTTCTGTCCTAGCATTTTTCTTCCTATTTGCTTTGACTTTCTTTTATCTAACTTTTTGTGTCTAGAGTAGATAAGGTGAGATAGTTTGCTCAGGATGTCCTCTTCTGAAAGAGCAGAGAGCTTTCCAATTCATTATGTTGCAGCATCCATTAATATGGACATACTTATTAAGCATGTACTTAATATGCATATACTTAATATGCACACCTCAGCTTCTGCATGACACCCCTGAAGTTCCTAATCTTAACAGAATTTAAGCCCAAATAAAATCTTAATTTCTGATGCCAATATTAAAATATCCTCATTTTAAATCAGATTCATTACCAGAATGGCACTATTTCTTGTCTTCGCCTTACTCCTCTTAGGCATGATATCCTTTTCTGTACTCCTTCTCTACTGATAAATTTGATCCCTTTTGGTCTCCTTTGACAGTACACACACACATCATGGAAACTTCTCCATGAAGTTGTTCTATGTTATTAAATGTTGCCGATGTGAATGAATGAAAACTTGTTTCACCTGGGGATTTGGAGGATGTGGCTATGGTCTGCCAAAGCCTTTGATACTTGGTCCACCTGCCATGTGCAGAATTTAGATGTGTAACCCTGTGAAAGGCATTAATGAAGCATATTTTTCTCAACCCTATTCAAAAGTATAAGGGATTTATTTTAGAAAAAAAATGGAGATTGAGCACAGTTTTAAGGTGTTTTGTTTTGAGTTGATTAATAACATAACAGCTTGATTTTCATGGGCATGTTGAAATTAGTTATCACTTAGTTATTAAAGTTTTCCTGTAAAAAGTCACCAACTGTCAAAGAGCAAAAAAATACTGATCTGTTTTTTAAAGAGAACTATTCATCCAAGTGTTGTGATTGCACAGTGTCTAAGGGCTGCAAAGAGTAAAATTCTTCTTCATTCAACAGTAAGTCATAAGTGATGGGAAAAGCCTCCAAGGATATACAAAAGATGTTGGTCAGACTGAGTAGGATCTTTATACCAACTCTGACTTGGTTCAACTAGTAAAACAGAACACTGGCCAAGTCCCACAGATGCCCAAGGGCTGAGAAAGAACGCTTTTGATGCACAGTCAACTCTTACGATTTTAATTTGTATTTATTTAGGAAATGTATTACAGACAGTCAGCTATGTAGAACACTTTCACAATACTGTATTTCATTAGAGCTATGTTGTGAAGCTGATGCAATCTGGGCATGAGCTAAAAAGACCATAAAAAAAAAAGAATTCAATCAGGAGAGCAAAAAAACAGACTGTGTTTATTCAGTGTTTTCTTAAAAGCATAAGTAAACTATATTTTGATTGGAAGTAGTGTACAAATTTTACTCAGTATAAAAAGATTCTGGGGTCATTTTAACCTTTACATGTCTGAGAATGGTATGAAATATATTTATTATTCCATCCACATCAAAAAATACAAATTCATATTTACAGGAAGTGAATCACAGTGAATTTGTAGAAAGTGCACTGAACATTTTCACATACTTAAGAGTAGGTATTCGAGTGTGTTAATATCAAAAACAGTTTTCAAGCTATTAAAATACATCTGGCAGACACCAAAAGACAGCAGGCTTTTGTTTATATATACTGTGTGAATGACATTAAGTACTCACCAACACATGTAAAACCTACTCTATGAGTTGCAGATCAGGCCCAAAATAGCAGCTGTATGTAACTCTAGCATTAGCACCATTCTACAAGGCTCTGGGACATCCTATAGCATTTTGCGAGACTCATAAACCTATTTCAAAAAGGCAATGATCAGCACTTCAGAGTTTCTTTTTGCTGACAAAAATAAATGGCATCTGGTGAACATACCTCTAGAAAATTCTATTAATGCGCTATTTTCCCATGATAGGGTAGAGCAGATGGTACTCACCTGACCATTTAAGTCACTTCAGGACTACTTTAGAGCTTTGTAACTGGAGAGAAATAAACAGTTGCAGGATGTCGTGTGTACAGCAATGTCATGTGTAAATTCATTGATTGATCAAGAATTATGATTTCCAAATGTCAGCTTTTCTGCAGAAGTTTCCTAAAAAAGATTAAATTAACTTTGACAAAATCAGAACTGATCCTGGAGATGTAAGTCATCTAGATCTTTAGTTGTTATGAAAAAATGACTTGTATAGTATAATTTCATCTTCTGTGCTTTTAAAGCAATTTTTTTTTTCCTGAGAAGTTGATCTTTATTCCATTTGTTCTCAGTTTAGGATATTTCCTGACAAAGTAAACTCATACAAAATCTCTCACTGGACCATGATATAAGCTGTACTATAAACAAAGACCTTGTAGTTGATCTTTTAGCAGAAAAATAATTTTACTTTGTGCTAGTCCCAATTAAGAAAAATAGCTGCAAAACCATTTGCATTACACTTAAATGCTTCCTTAATTATGTTTTCCTGCGGGTCACGAGCAAACAGCAGTCACGGACATGTTTCTTGGTCTTCTCTCCTAAAGTGAACAATTTAGTTATTTGTGTTGCCCATAAGAGCTTTTCCCCTCTTCCTCAAGACAGATAAATTAAAAAAATGGTTACTTTGTAATGCTGGTTATGCAAAAGCATAAGGGAATATGCTTCCTTCTTGAGAGTCTGGAAAGATATAGGCTCTGGTGGTTATGACTACCTCATTAAATTTCACAGACAGGGGCATATTAAAATGCCTAGGTAGCAACAGGCTTATTTCTACAAAAGAATCTGAAGACCACAACCTTGGTTAGAGTCCAAGTTCACTTAAATTTTCTTTTGTACAAGGATATAAGTCAGAGGCAGATCAGGACAGATTTCTTAAGCTAAAAGTGGCTTATTGCAACAACTTGATATCAGAGTCATGTCAGAAATATTTAGAAAATGTAATATTAACCAATGGCATTACTGGGAGATGAACTCATGAACTGTTTTCTGTGGGCCGTTCAAGCATCACTGTTAGAACAACAGAAAATAAAAAAGGGAAGAAAAAAAACACATCTCCTAAGAAACCTTATCTACTCTAAGGCTGGTAGTAAGATCACCTGAGTATATGGGCACTTCTGTTTTTCTCACATTATCTTTAGTGTACAATGGAACTAGTAATAAATCTCATGTGCGTTGTAACCTTGATCCAAAGTTCACTGAATTCAGAGGCAGGATTGCGGTGTTTCATGGGTCTGTGTTTATGAACTCATACGCATCATGGTCTGTGGATCATGGTTTGTGTTGTTAGGAAAAAGACTCTCTCCTCAAGATCTGTGGACCAGTTTTAAAGAATGAAGAGGGCAGGAAGGTCATCTGGACCTCAGGACATCTGTAGGTCACCTCCCTGCCCAAGGCAGGGACAAGTGGAGGTCGGACCAGGTTGCTCAAGACTGTATCCATTCGAGGCTGGAAAACCTCCAGGTCAGAGACAGTTCAGCCTCTCAAGAAAACATTTTCCACTCCTGTAGTGATCTTTTCTTTCCTCAGTGCTAAGACCAAATCAACATAGGTGGGATGCAGATAAAATGAGAAAGACCCTGGACTCTGTAATCAGTACCATTTGTGTGCCTAAATCCAGTCCCTGGGGATCTATATGGTACTATGTAACTGAGGAATTTATTAAAGGACTCGGAATAAAAATCCTGTGAGAAAAAAAAGATAAAAACAAAAATCTAATTTGAGAAAACTTGAAAATTCATTTAATGATTAAATTATATTATATACTGAATTATGACTATTATCACTTCAGATAACTCTTTTTCTCATTTGCAGCATATTTTCAATCATGAGTGCTAGCAGGAAATAACAAAAACACGTCATTTGCTTTCAAAATTCAAGGGAATTCCCATGGCTGCATATATCATGTAGCAGTCTTCTTTGCAGGGCAACACATATGCAAGCAATAACGATTTTGCAGGGGAAAGATGCTACATTGATTTATTACCACAGGTCAAAGACCATGCATGCTAACGGAATTAGGGTCACAGGACTTGGTACCATGTCTGACTAAGAACTCTTCAAGAGCAGGATCTCTTATCTTCTTCGAGTGACTCTGATTCTCTATTCAGTCATTTTGAAGGCAGGCTGCACCGCCTGCCAACTCTCCTCCTGGAGACACATGACACTCAAAAGGAGCTGAAACACCTCTTTCATGTCCCAGCACAACCACTGAAATTTAGGGGATCTCCACTGTCTTTGCTCTGGCCAAGGCAGTCATTGCTAGCTGAGCAGCTGGGGAGTTCAAGTTCTCAGCATCATTTATGTTGGCCTCATGGAGCCCTGGCTGCCAGGTGAGCCAGTCCTGCCTTGCTTTCCAATTCCTTTTCCTGGAGAGTTAAACCAGTGTGCAGGAAATGTGGGAAATCAAGACACACAGATTCAAGTAAGAACTATAAAGCTCTGGGCTAACGTGACTGCAGATTGCTTTTGCAGTTCAAAGGGGAAAGAGTGAAGAGGAGAATCTATACTCAATCTTTTCTGTGATCCACAGAAGAGACCCTGGAGCACATCCTGTGGTCTCCAAATTATTCTGTCAGGGGCAGTAAATTCTATAAACTAAGTTTCTTTTCTCTTTCTTTCTCCTTGTACGTGAATAGTGAGATCAGGCATACTAGTTTCTGATAAGTAACTTCACAAATTTCAGTAGACCTAGAAATTCTATATATTAGAGATTCAAGTATAAGAGAAATATTTTGAGCATTATCATTACAAGACAACCTGTAAAAGCAGAGAATACCTTTTCATATTCTTCTCTTTATTCAAACACAGCAATATTTTCCATAATAGCAATATTTTCAGAAACTATTATTACTAGAAGTACATTAAATTTGATGTTTATAAATAGTTGGATAATAATAAAAAATTGTTTATCATATACTTTAAATAAAAGTTCATTAAAATAAAGTTATAATTTAGAGGGGCAAATTAACAAATAATAATCAGAAAGACATGATACTGTGGTTACTATATGTAATGGTAGCTTTTTCGTACATTGTTGTAATGACTTCTCACTTGATGTCTTAATTTTACAATATAGTACATAATTACTTTATGCTCCTGGAAGTTTTTAAGATAGCATTGGAATATATCATTATATATATTCAGATTCTTTAGATCTAAGCTGTTTTTCAGATTCACCTTCTGTGAAGGCAGTTTTCCTCTCTGAAAAATAAGTTCTAGAGCTGAAGAAGCTGAAGCTTACAAAAGAAAATCACCTTTACATTTCAAACAAATTTTGCATACAAATGAATGAATTTTTTTCAGCTGATGGAAATTTTCAGGAAATGTGAACTTCAAAAAATGTATCTAAATTCTTCTCAGGAATTGTTTCATATAATAAGATACTTGGAACTAATGCACATGGGTAGATGGCCCAGAATTTCATCCAGGATTCTTCTATTTCCTCACACCAATACATATTTTCTAATTACACAGTTATTGCACACTTAAATATGACATTTTGGTAGGTAAAACATATGCTTTCTATTAAAACACATCTTTTTAGAACTGCATGTAATGAACAAATTATCCTGTTGGCTGTGGCATATTTTTCCACATTTTTGTGCTCTTCAAAGCAGTACACTGACATGAACCTACTCTTGTCAGTCAATTTTAATTAAATTAAAGTTAATGTTTAATCATTTTCAAATGAACTGCTGTATGACACATACTTTTCAGACCTTGATGTTCCTGTTGAAAACCTGTTCTGAATAAGCCTAGAGAGAACTTCTATAATATTTCACTCATCACCATGGAATGTCACACAACAATTAGTCACAGCTCAAAAGATAGGAAGTACAAAGTGTGAAAGTCTCAGAAAACAAAAGTGCAGAGATGAATAAACAGTTAGCATAGTATCTCCTACTTAGAAATATTGCCCATATTGTATTTTTGAGAATGTAAAACATTTGATTAAACATTTTCTGTTTTTCTTCCCAAAGAGTGTTTGCAGAAGAAAAAGAAGAAAAATTTTTATTTAAATATGCTGCACAGATAGCTCCTTAGAATCAATTAAAAAATAAAAAAAGGTGGAAAAGATTTTGAGATTTTGAGACATTGTCTGACATAACACCCTTATTTATGGCAGAATAGTCTGCATGTATACTGTACTTCCTATGACAATCACACTGACAACTCCCTAGGAATCGCTTGATTATTTCAGAATTCAGATGGTCAGAGATTTATCTAAAAGCTGACTACACTGTCACAGACTGCTTTAAGGTTGTGTTCACTGAAGACCCCTGTCTTCAACAAGCTTCAGGAGTAGGCTTCAGGGTGGACTGAGAAAATGAAATATTGAGACTAATTATTCTAGCAAGTAATTTCCAAATAGCCCATGGATTGAAATGTATTTGCAAGAGAACATTCTGAAAAATGGATTTTTGAAAATTTAAGTCTGTTCTCAGACAATTCACAAGGAGATAAATTTTATCCAGTGTTGCCTGATATATGCATTGCTCTGTTACTCATAGTGCTGCATAGTCCTGGCATAACTTATGTTTCAGTATTTCTAAGAAATATACCTAATTATCAAGTCTCATTTTCTTGAGAAGAAGAGTGACTGTTGGCAGATGAAGCACTACATATAGCTTTATTAAATCTATTTTTAATACAATTATACAATATAAAAATGAGACATCCATAAACAATCTGGTGAAGTCTTTTCTCTTCATGATGTTTCAATTAAAATAGTGAGATAGAGCAATGATATCCATATTTTTGTAATGTTTCTTAGTAATTTTTAAAGAAATACTGTAGCAAAATACAGAAATATCCCCATGTTCACATTATGAAAAACACTATCAAATGTTTTAAGATATGGAGCTTCCCTGTGCCACTAACCACAAAGATCAACAACAGCTTCAAACTGTGCAGTGAAGCTGTCATAATATACCATGTCAAAATTCAGGGAAAAGTCATCTCTGGAAAAAGTGTTAATTGGAGTGTTCACAGAAAATATTTTAAAAAAATGCAACCAGTGGCAGCTAACGAGTTGTTGCATATCGCACATTCCATAGATCCTAATTTAGGTTAAACTGTGGTATATATTCCTTTTACAAGTTCAGGGTATGGATGTAGTTTATTCAAATATGTGTCATTCTAACAGGGATTATAATATGCAGCTTTGCAATGCAAATAGTCAAGACAAGTTTGTTAATTAGTTTAAATTAAATATTGTAAACAATGGGGTTTTTTAGGTTGAAAATTAGTTCACTAATATTGAAAAAAATATACAAATTTGAGCAAGCCTTCTCACACATTTCCTGTACTAAATCATAATGAGATAAGTCTCTTATAAACAATCTATGTAAATTTGTTCTAATTCATATCCTACTACATTTCAATAGAAACATTTTTACAGATTGATTTCTAAATAGAAATAGCATTAAATTCTATTAATACACAAGGATTCTGAAAAAATTTAGTAAATTTTGATTCAGATATACTTTTTGATGAATATGAAGATTTACAGCAAAAAGATGGAATTCATTAATACAGAAAAACATAATTTCCTTGGCAATTGTGAAAACAGTCTTTTCAATGTCTTCTGCAGAGGCAGTCATACCTCATACTGTGACTTTTGAAAGAAGGCCATATTTATGTGCATAAGGGAAACCCAAAAGATATAGCCTACTTGAATGTGGAAAAGTGATTTATCTGCTCCTTACCAAAGGTATGGATGAAAACTATGCACTTAATAGCTAAAAGGAAAGCCTATTTAAAAATAACCATTTTTAAATAACCAGCAGCAGAGGGGAGATACCACTAATGCTGTGCATACACCTGCCCTGGAATCCCTGCTATTTAATTCTGAGTAAATTCAAAGAGTAAATGTGGCAAAAAAAATGTGTTTCTCTGAAAAAGCTTGTCCATAACCATAGTAAGGAATCATTATGTAAATATGTAGCAGTAATAATGCATAACTTTTCTGTGTGGGTTGGTACACATTAATGTTAGGCATTACACATCCTTTTTTTTTTTCATCTGTTGTTCAGATGAGCTGTTAAACTGACATCATTATTCACAACAATTTTCTCATTTATCTTAGCTCTCAGGAAAAATAAGCCACCAAGACCGCATAGCACATAGCTGAATGCATAGGGATCACCTATAAGCTTCACAGTAGTGAGCTGCTTAGGGACTGAGAGTTGATGCTAACAAACTACCATTGTTAATGCACTGCAACTCAAATTTCTTTCTCATTTATTGTTATAGTTTATGTCTTTTTTTAATTTCACTTTTGACTTATTTTCATTTCTGAATATTCACTTCTGTTCCAGAAAGGGTTTTTTTTTTCTCTTTTCTTTGCTTTTCACTATTTCTTCGCCTGAAAACAACCTGAATCCCAGTTTAAGAAATAAAAGCTTTGTAGGAACATGTGCCAAACATCTCTAATTGACTCCAGTGTGCATTGCATCCTCAATTTCCTGACAAAATGGAAGGCCTGGCAGTGCTGTAGGTGCAGAATGAGAATAGCAGAGCTAATAAAAAGAGCAATTATATTTGTTATAGCTGGCCAGTATTAAGGTCATAGTTCCAACAACATTAGCAGTGGACACTAGTTTATAGATTTTTCTGTAGTGTTTGTCTCTTGGGGTTACTTGAGTTTTATGAGAAAATACAATAAAAATCAGGCTAAACAAAACATACCAGTAATTCACCTGGGTCTGGAAAAGTAAGTGCCTAGCAAAGTATTAATCTTATAGAAGAACAAACTAATAACAACATCAAGAACAACAACAACAACAGAAGGCTCTGGAAACTTGAAGCACTTACTTTGACATTTTGGTCTTAATAATTATTCTTTAGCAGTAGTATTGTTTGGACTTCTGCATGCATTTATTTTTGTTACATCAATTCAGAGCCTTAAAATAAAGCTCCAATTGCACAACTCTGGAAGAGAGTTGTCCATTTTTTCCTACAAATTCTCTCATGATTTGTAATCTAACAACTACAGATTTCCCACTTGTATTATTTAATTTTCAATATTTTTTGGTATTTTTTTCAGCCTTTTATTACATGTCGAAAAAGGTGATTTTCAAAATGGTAAACTTGGGCTTATGTTTTATCAATTTAGGAATTATTTTCTTGTTTATTCTTCTCCTCCATTGATTTAGATATTTTATTGAACTTAAAGCATACAAGCTTATGATCAGTTTTTTGCTTACTTTGAAGAAAACACTGATCTCAGGCCGTCGGACAAAGTCCAGTAACTTCAGTAGGTATCTTTCCATTGACATGAGTCATTTTTGGATCAGGTCCTCATTCAGAATTGGAAGCATCACACCTAATTTATGTTATCTGGCAGTTATAGTTTCAGTCCTCCACTAAGGCAAGAGCAGCCTTAGGAACAGAGCAGCATTCTCAGTCCAAGGACTGCATGTGAGGTTTCCTTTCATTAGGGATACCTCAGACAATAAGTGTTTCTTATAAACTTTCTGGGTTACTATTTCTTGTGAATTCCTTGTCTCCAAGCCTATTTTACCCTTGACTTGGGTTGCATGCCAAGTTGCATTAGCATATCCTGGAATGGGCTTGAGTTACTGCTTTTGAAGGCAACAAGATCAAAGTGTTCTGCATGAATTTTATGTTCTCCAACTTCCAGAGCAGACAGGATGTGTTTGCACTACTCTTTGCAATTGTAGCGGTTCGCCTCACACCTTCAATAGAAGCAGAGCTGTGCAGCACATCTCTAAGGAGCAATCACCTGACTCCTCAGTGAAGTAATTTAAACATCTATCCAGCAAGCTACCCATAAGTGTAAGCAAAACACAATTTAAGATCAAACATACATTTAAATTTTGATCTGTAAATGAAGGGAAACTCTTATCTGTAATTAGACCCTAAAAACTATTTTTCTGTGTCAGCTATCATTTTAAATGTTTATGATATTCACAGAAATTAGAAGATCAGCATTTCTCCAAGCTAAGTATAAGTGAACCAAACTGACAATAATTGTGAGACACTTGTTATCATCTCAAATTACCCTTGCAGGTAGTGATGACAGTGATGAAGACCAAATATACTCAAAATAGTGGTTTTAAAGCTTCAAATTAGGTTGCAATCAACTGGAGTTCAATCTAAACTGAACAAAATCCTTTCAGAAGGACAAACTCTTCTCTTCTGAGCTCTGTTCTGCTGCAAAAGCTCCCCTTCAGAGTCAATGAGACATACTGGCACCCATATGCCTCTTTAATCCCCATCCATTTCTTCCCCATTACATGTCTTGCAAGTCCTCTTCTTTCTACAGACCTGCTGCAAGAAGAACCCTGTCTGCTGTTGAGATGTGGACCAAACAACCACAGCAGCCACTGAGGTGAATATCTACTTAGTGTTTTCAAAGATTGTCCAATTCATGCTCCCTAAGCGTGTAACTGAAACAACATGTATTTTCTGTCTCATATTTGATCCTGCAGTGACAAATGATTATTTCCTTCTAAAACACATGACTGGATTAGGTGGTGAGAAAAATAAAATAGCACAGGAATTTTCATTTCCTTCCCAAACCACACCAAGAGAAATTTTCTCTATATCAAAGCTTGTGTGAACTTTGTGATACAATTTTAGAGCTGACCTGTTACTTTAAAGTATTCTATATGCCTTTGAACTTAGAGATTAATGTGACCTGTGATTTTTGCTTGAACATTAGATGAATTTCCTCTACAGTAATGCTTCCAGAAAATAAACCTAAAGTTTGCTCAACAGTTCCTAGTAATATGGCCTATTAAACTACTGAGTGCAAACATTTACACAAAGATCTTACAGATTACAGACAGGTTACTGACCGCTGCACCCAAAAGACTTTTTCAGTTCAGTGTCTCAAAAATCAATTTAAGAATCCAAAAGAAGTTTACACTTTTCCTGGATTTAACTGCATACAAACACAGTCACCTTGTGCAAATATGCCAGAGAATATTAATATTAAACTTCTTAACTCATAAATATCATAAAGTGTAATTGAAGTATAACGTAATTAGAGGTTATGCCTCTGCTAGGATCTGGCCCAGGATAGAAGCTTAAAAACTCTGAAATACTCTCTCCTGTCTTCCCTGAAATTTCCAGGAGAGCTTTGAGAAGTTTCTGTAAGTCCTTACACAATATATAGTAAGAATGCTTCCTATAATTTCTTTTGAGCCTAAGAACATCTCTTATAAAATGCTTGTGCATTACTTCATACAAATGAGCCCTGATTTCAATTATGGTTGCAAAGCATTGCTCTAATTACTAGTAATGGCACTGGGTAGAACTTTATGGAGTTTCTATAGGCTTAGTTAATGGTGTGCATTAAATATTTCTATGAGCTCCTTTCCATAACCACATAGGTAACAACTTCATAAATCAGTACCATATGACACACTAAATCTTTTCAGTAATTGCTGTAATACAATACTGCAAACACTGTCTGCGTTTCCAGGTGAATCTTCATGATGAAATCCACTTGTCACTTGTAAGGAATCGATGCTTGGAATGTGTGGAGGCCTTTGATGGGAAACATGAATCCCTTCTACTGTAGTGATACATATTTAGGAAGTTACATTGTGCAGGCTTAAGAGGACCTGAGATCTTAAGGCTTAAGCCCTCCAGAGCATTTAAAGTCTTAGCAGAAATTAATCAAAGACAGTTACGTGCTTAAGCACATTTGAGAGACTGTGACTAAGTGTTAAGTTGCTCCTGAGGATAGGAGCAACTATCCTAGGATAGAAATTTGGGTAACTGTAAAAAATAAATAAATAAAATAAAATAGGGGAAAAAAAAGAAGAAAAAGAAACCCATAATGGTTATTGACTCCTTCATTAAAAGCTGCTTTTCAAAAACTTTTATAATATACCAATTTGGTTTTTAGAACATTTGTCCTAAAAGATAAAAAAAAGTTTTTAATTCCCAATTCAGTCTGAAGATACTCAAATGTCCCACAATCCAGTTCCCAGCTTTTGGGTTTGTTCTGTTTTGTTGTTGTTGTTTTTCTGCATTAGGCATTGAATTAATTAAAAAAAAATAAAAAAGAAAAAATCTCAGCAGCCAACATCAGACTCCAGCAGTCTTATATCTGAACTGAATACTGTGATTAAAAGAAAACTAATCCTTGATGTCCTAACTTTGGCAGGAATGTTCTAACTAGTGGGATAACGTATCATACCACCTCTCCTTGCTGATCCTCCAGCAGCAAGTCCCTTGTATTAGAAATATCATGACAGATATTCTCTGTAATTTGGTGAAAAATATGTGGGGTTTTTCGTTTGTTTATTTGTTTGGTTTTGTTTTGTTTTTCTGTGAGCTTTCATTTGTGGAGTCCATGTGGTTTATCTTTTAAGTAAGTGTTTCAAAGGCTATTATATAGAAAGCAAGGTATGTCACTGACATATTGACCGTGGTTTTACAAGTGACCAGACTGAGTTTTTCATGAAGGGCAGGCACTGCTGAAGCGGCGTTTGGCAAGTGGTGGGAAACCAGCTGTTCTGGTCATGTGCATGGTGCTGAGCTGCAGGCACAGAGGGAATTGTTCCTTCAGTTAGGAGAGGGATCTCTCATTAGGGAGTTAGTGAGAAAATTTTCTCTGGATCACACTTTTGGACATAAGAACCTAGCACTGTTTTGGATTTGCTCATAAACCACTAACATTTTATTACCACCGTTATTGTATTACACTGGGAGGTGCTTTCTGAGTGAGAAAATACTATATTTTTTTCTCTTTCAGAATGCATGTATGATTGCCATTGTTCAGTCTGCTGTCTCCATGCTAAGACATCATCTTTTTTCCTTTGCTATTTGCTCCCAGATGGTTTCTTGATTAACTTTTCTTCAAAACTTATGAATAATACTTTGCATGTTTTCTAAGTCTTTTACTAACAGCATTCTTTCTTCTTTTGCCAAAGCATACATACCCTAACAGGTCTGAAAGAAACAATTGATGGTATTAGCATGTGGTGGAAAATGTGATATGCTTGGTACACAATGCAAAAAGCAATAAAAAATTCTAGTTTGAATACCACCAGTGGTAAAGTAGACTGTTATGCTAGAAATCCTCAACCCTGATAGATATCAGAGTCTGGTTAAGATGTTACCAGATAAAAAATTGTCTCTTCTATTTTTTCCCTGTTTTTTTTTTTTCTGTACAACATTGCTGTAAAATATCTTTAAAGAAGTCAGACATAACATAAATGTAGCTAAAAGATATGTTAAACACATAAAACATCACTGGAAGCAATACTGTGAATAAATCTTTTCTGGATTATGAAGTCTGTGTCACTTTGGATGCCTCATTTGAATGGAAATATATACTAATTTACATGTAATTAGCTTTTCTCTTTACATGCAAGACTGATACAGCTTTGCCTATCAGTCGTGGACAACCCTAGAGTGACAGTGTGCTGACATATGATGCACTTCTTTTTCCTAAGTACATTTTCTCTTTTTGCAATGGAACTACTACCATCAAAGAATCAAAGACATAAACAGTCACTGTTTTCCTGCTTTCCTTTGGTTCCATGTGACCCTGTATTTCTAGCATATGTTGCCCTCTGTCCTTGTGGTCATTTATATTTGGGTAAAATGAATACCAGAAGTCACTAAATACAAAGGGAAGCCTTTCACATTTATTCTGAAACAGCTACAAGGATACAAGAGATTAGAGAATCAGACCAAGATTCTCTGTCCGCTTCTGTTCAGCGGGCTTTATAAATTCAAATGAAGTATAGGTTTTTGAATGAAGAAAGGAAAGGTCATTAAAAGAGATTCTAAAGAGGGAAAAAGTGACAAAAAGAACATTCAGAATTAAAAGATCTGTCCTTCTCACTGTGAATCACAACTTTAGCATATGCCACTCAGAATAGCTCTGCTGACAGCAATGGAGCTATAAGATTTATATCAGTTTAGGATGTAGCCCAATATTTTAAAAGGGTATCTGCTCACAATTAGCCAGGAATTATTTTAGACAAACGAAACCAAACTCACACCATTTAAGTTTCCCCCATAAAGCTCCTTTTTTTTTTTTTGCCTATTAGCAGATGCCACATATTTTCTCTGCCAAAACTGATGTTATGTTAGCAATAGAACATTGAATCATATATTTAAACTTGCTGTAAAAACATTACTCTAGTAACTGCTGACCATTCCCAGAGGCAGGATACTGGATGACATGGATCTCAGGTCAGTTCCAGCAGGGCAAACCCAAAGTTTCGATGCAGTTTTTCTTCCTTCTAAGTTCACAAATATATCAAAGATTCTTAGCAATTAAAGCAAACCTACAAAACGGAGCACAACTCTACAGCTTGTCCAGTATATCTAGAATTCAGTTAAACCTCTTATTGCCTTGACTTTAAAGACACATCAAATAAATAAAACTTCCATGCAAGAGGGAAAAAAGGAAGACACACAATTCAATCTAGTAATGAGATCAAGTAACAAGCACCTGGTTGTGACAGAGAAAAGGACCGTCTCTTGTGATTTATTCCTTTACAACAGAAAAATTCTGGGGCCTCTCTCAGGCACACTCTGACACCAGCCAATCTGGCCATTAGCATGACTGTTAAAATAAAATCACAAGTCTCTTGTGTTTCCTCCTTTTCCAGACATAAAAAGGTGAGATTTGGCTCGTGCTTATATCAAATACTACTTTTAAATATTGCAGTTTGCTTTCTCTTCAGGGAAATCACCCGCTAGGGTCACTGGGCTAATCAGAGCTCACTTTAAATCATTGGAAGTGGGGGAAAGGTAGGAGAGAGAGAGGGAAAACAGGCTGATATATTGTTAGTGACATTTCCCAGCTTTGTAACTTGCTTTCCTTGGAGAACTCTGTGTGCTTCCCAGCAGCTCAGAGGATGATTCCCAGTCCCTTGAGCTCCTATTTCCAAGTAACTCTGAGCCAGAAACTCTCTGCAGAAGTTTTTCTAGCTCTTTGACTCTTCCCCTGTTGTTCATTTGTTCTTTTTTTCTTTCCCTTTTATTTCTTTTCTTCCTGTGTGGTGTCTCTCTGTCTGATTCATTAAAGCCTCCCCTCCCACCCTTTGGACGCTGAAGCATAGTAACTTAAGCGACACTCTATCAATAACCACTCTGGCTGCTGCAGAAAAGATCGAGCTCATTTCTTCCCAGTTGGCAGGAAGAGGAATGTACTCCAAGAGATTGCATCTGACTTGCCCTCTGAATGAGATACTGCAAGAAGCTAAACCAAACGACAGTAAACCAGAGAAAATAAAAGCATTGTTCAATGGAGACAACTTTTCCTTTCAGGGTCTGGTGTTTGCGCTGATACCAGATATTAAAGCAGCCTTGCTTCAAGCTGTTCTGAATTACTAACTGGCCTGGAGAAAAGTTCACTCTTTAAACACACACATGGTCTTTCCATCATAACACTTTCAATCACAATTTTGACTTCTTTTGATGGACAAATGCTAATTACTGTCTTGGTCTAGAAATATGAATCTCTCTTGAGTGCAGTCCCTTTTAGTCCCATCCAAAATTATCTACATTATTTCACATGGCAGTCCTTGTCTCAGATCCCACTCTTTCTATAGTCTTATTTGATTTCACTGTTGCTTGGAGAAATAATCAACACTTACTTACTTTTCCTTATTAGATCACAATATCACAACGTGCCCCAAGGCTATGAATCAACAAGTCTCACAACAGAAAACAGAGCATTTCACAAGCCAAAGAATTTTGAATCTTCAGCTTCCCAATAACTTCAGCTGGATCTGAATATATAACCCTAAAGTGCCCCTTCATGTTAACTGTTTTTATGAATGAATTACAAATAATGCATAAGGAATATGCAATATGATATATCTATTTAATGGCATTTTCCTCTATTTCTTACCTTTTGCCATGATAGTTTAAGATAAGATTTACATTTTTTGATTGGTCATTTCTTTTTCATTGTTATAGTTTACTCATCTCATAAACTTTGAAATGTGAGAGATCAAGTTATTTTGAGTTTGTATGTGTTATTGAAAAACAAACAAACAAGCAAGCAAACAAAATCCTTCACTCTAACACTTCCCAAAAAGAAATGTTGGTAACTACTCAGTTACTGAATACCAACTTCGCGTTATCTTCATTAACAAAAACATAAAGCTTTTGATTTACCAAGATATATTATTCTATCCCTAGAATAATCTTAGAAAATAATCTTCACTGTCTGTATAATTAAATTACTTTGAATTATCTGTATAAATTGAAAATTAGTAAAAGCTTTTTCGTTAGAGTTATGTTTATGATTTTCTCCATTCCATGCCATTTCATGTCTAGCAGTCTTCAACATATGTTAATCCTTATGCTATTTTTTTCTGCCTGAAAAATAATCAATGCAAATCATGTCTATAAGTATTCTGGGAAAAATAAAATAAAATAAAATAAAACTTTCCAGTCAGTTGCCTTGACTTGCTGCTGAAGTGTCATCATTTTATCTACTATCACAAAGTCATGATTCACATACGGATGTGATTTGGCCATTTAAAACTATATCTCTACTTAGTATCATGACCAAGTAAATCTGTACTTGTTATATCTTGGGCTAATTAGGACCAAATAATATGCTACTGTTAAGCCTGCAGTAAATACATGGGATAAAAACACTGCTACAACAAAATGAGTATTCGAGGTAATATTGGCAGCATTTCTTTAGGTAATCTACCGTAGTTTGAAAACACATTCTAAATATTTGTTTTTCTTTTCTTTTAATGATTGAATCATTTTCTTTTAATGATTGAATCATTTTCTTCATAAACTTTGTTCAGTATCATTGATCCTTTACTTTAATATATTCCATAAATGTAAACTGAACCTTTGTGAAAAATAGAGCAGACAGGTTTGTTGAAATGAAAGACATTTTGGTTCCTCAACATTCATTCCAACAGCTTTGTTTAATTCTAGACAGGTTTTTAGATTTTAAGTAGTCATGTTAAATTCAACCTCTTTTTCTAGATTTTTCTCAACAATTTGGGCTTCAACGGCAATGCAATATATACAGGAATCCTCAGGGTTAGACCTCTAACCTGTGTGGCTTGCTGATCTTGCACCAAATATTTCAGAAAGATTTTAAGAGACAGTTATGTGATCCACAAATTGAGCTTGCTATTATGCTTCAGAGCTCATTAAGGAAGAATCAGAAAATCCACATCTTTCAGAATGGCAAGAAGAATCACCGTATAAATGAACAATCTTAGAGCTTCAACTGGCATAAATCAGTTTCTCAGTGGAAATCATGATGGAGTGCCCTGCCTTGGTACTGATAAATATGTTAGCAATGGCCAAGTTTCTTTTGCTTTTAAGCCACATTGAGAAGTGCATAGGTAAAATAAATAAATAAATAAATAAATAAAAATAATAGTAACTTCAGTATAATCCAGGATATTTATATTTGTCATATCTTTGAAAGTTTAATGATTTGGGAGCATCAGCCCCTATTTGGTAGGAAACATGTCTCTAAGTATAGTCCCAGTTGCTGTTTCAGTAACATCAATCTGACTAGTAGGTTTTCAGGTCACTGGGCTTACAAATAGTGACATTTCAGCGTATTGCTGAGACAATATGTCACTTCAGTTCCAGAGAGCACTAGGAATATAATCGTCTCCATTTGAATTTGCCCATGTACTTCCCCAGTTCTGTCATACTACCTGTCCCAACAATCACTTCATTAGTTGACCTCAGAGAGCAAGATCATTTCAGGAAAATGTCATGCACAAGTAACTGCTCTGCTTCACCTTCACATTTTTTCCACACTTCTATGGTTGTAACTCAGCATTTTGAAAGTCAGCTAGATATACACCTGTTAAAATATCTTCATCACCCTGCAAGTGTTAACAATCACAAGATCCCAAGACAGAGTAATATTTCCTCCACATTTGCTAAAATCATTTTAAAATGTCAAAGCTCAAAAGTGAAGAATGAGATGGAAGGAAAGGAATTAGGAAATCTTTTATTTTGAGTACAAGTCTTGAAATCTCTGTGGGTACCAATAGGTATCCATAAGTGCAATGGAAAGTAAGACTACAATAAGTCAAACTCCATTTCTAAATGCGACACACATTACTCCGTAGTAGAAAAACACCAAATCTCATGTCCCAGAAGGACTGTGCACGTGTTTTAGAAAGCCAGTCCCTCATGGACAGAAGAAATGGACATTCACATCACCTACTTTTAGGAAACTGATCAATAGGTCAGTCATGTCAGTCTTACCAATTTCCACACACAGAGAAAATGAGTAGGCTCAAAAATCTTAGAATTGGA
>JAUBNY010001187.1:1385600-1404225 GCA_032275445.1 Crypturellus soui
ATGATCAGGGGCCTGGAACATCTGCCCTATGAGGAGAGGCTGAGGGAGCTGGGCCTGTTCAGCCTGGAGAAGAGAGGGCTGAGAGGGGACCTGATCAGTCTGTAGAAGTACCTGAAGGGAGGCAGTGAGGAGGATGGGGCTGGTCTCTTTTCAGTGGTGGCCACTGACAGAACCAGAGGAAATGGCCACAAACTGAAACATCAAAAGTTCCACAGGAACTTAGGGAAAAAAATCCTGACAGTGAGGGTGACAGAGCACAGGAACAGGCTGCCCAGAGAGATTGTGGAGTCTCCTTCTCTGGAGATCTTCAAAACCCGCTTGGATGCGGTCCTGTGCCACGTGCGTGTGCAGGGGGGTTGGACTAGATGACCTCTAGAGGTCCTTTCCAACCTTAGGCATTTTATGATTCTATGATTACAGATTCATGGTTAACTTGTTGTCAAACAGGACTTCCAAATCCGTCTCTGCAGGGCTGCTTTCCAGCAAGTCAATCCCTAATCTGTACTGGTGTCTGGAGTTTTCCCTCCTCAGGTTCCGGACTCTGCACTTGTCCTTGTTGAACCTCATGAGGTTCCTCTCTGCCAACTCTCCAACTCTCCAATCCATTTAGGTCCCTCTAAATGGCAGCACAGCCCTCCGGAGTGTCAGCCACTCCACCCAGTTTTGTATCATCTGCAAACTTGCAGAGGGTGCGCTTTGTGTCCTCGTCCAAGTTATTGATGAACAAGTTGAACAGCACCAGGTCCTGTATTGACCTCTGCGGGACAACCCTCGCCTCAGGTCTCCAACTAGATTCAGCCCCATTTATCACCACCCTCTGAGCTCTGCCATCCAGCCAGTTCTCAATCCACCTCACTGTCCACTTGTGCAGTCCACACTTCTGGAGCTTTCCTATGAGGATGTTATGGGAGACTGTGTTGAAAGCCTTGCTGAAGTTAAGGTAGACAACATGCACAGCTCTCCCACTGTCCATCCAGCCAGCACCTCACAGTACAAGGCTATCAGGTTCATCAAACACAACTTCCCCTTGGTGAATCCATGCTGACTACTCTTGATCACCTTCTTTTCCTTGACATCTAGGTGGTCTCTAGGATGAGCTGCTCCAGGGATGGAGGTAAGGCTGACTCTCCTGTAGTTTCCCGGCTCCTCCCTCTTGCCTTTTTTGAAGACTGGAGTGATCCTGGCTTTCTTCTAGTCCTCTGGCACCTCCCCTGCTCTCCATGACCTCTTGAAGATGATGGAGAGCGGCTGAGCAATAACCCCCACCAATTCCCTCAGCACTCTTGGGTGCATCCCATTTGGGCCTGTCCATTTTGAGTCCAGTTTGCCTTAATAATCCCTAACCCAATCCTCCTCAACCAACTGAAAGTCCTCCATTCTCCCAGTTATCTCTACTGTGTCCAAGCTCTATAGTTCATGGGGACTAGCCTTAGCAGTACAGACAGAAGCAAAGAAGGCATTTAGTAACTCTACCTTCTCTGTATCCTTCACTAGCAAGGCATCCTCCCCATTCAGCAGGGGACTAACATTTTCCCTAGTCTTCCTCTTGCTTCTGATGTATTTATAGAAGTCCTTCCTGTTGCCTCTGACATCTCTCACTAACTTTAATTCCAAATGAGCCTTGGCCTTCCTCGTTGAATCCCTGAATTATCTGACAATGCTCCTATATTCTTCCCATGTGGCCTCTCTCTTCTTCCACATTACGTACATACTCTTTTTCTCATTAAGTTTACTGAACAGCTCCTTGCCCATCCACGCAGGTGTCCTCCCCGCCTTGCTCAACTTACTTCTTTCTTATAGGAGTGCACTGATCCTGAGCTTGGAGGAAATGGTGTTTGAATAGTAGCCAGCTCTCCTGGACCCCCTTTCTTTCTAGGACCCTTGCCCAGTGGATTCCTCCAAGCACCACCCTGAAGAGGTCAAAGTTAGCTTTCTTAAAGCCTAGGGTTGCAATCCTATTTCTTGTCCACCTTCCTCCTTGCCGAATCGTGAATTCCAACAAATCGTGGTCATTGCAGCAAAGATTGCCCCTAGCTGTCACATTTCCCACTAGACCATGTCTGTCCACTAGTATCAGGTCTATCAGCACTCCTCCCCTTGTTGGCTCATCCACCACCTACCTGCATCAAGGAGTTATCTGCAGTGATTTGCTGGAACCTCCTGGACTGCCTGCTCCTAGCTGTGTGATTACCCCAGCAGACATCAAGGTGGTTGAAGTCCCCCATAAGGGCCCGGGCCTGGGATCAAGAGGCTTCTTGCAACTGCCTGTGGAAGGCCTAATCCACTTCCTCTCCCTGGTCAGGAGGCCTGTAGTAAACTCTCATGACAGTGTTGCACCTGTTGGCCTTGGCTCTTAAATCCTCACCCACAGACTATCAATTCGCATTTTGTCTCCCCCTAGATAAAGCTCCATACATTCCAGTTGCTCTCTCATGTAGAGCAACTCTGCCGCCTTGCCTTTGTGGCCTATCCTCCCAGAAAAGCCTAAAGCCACTCATGGCCATGTTCCAGTCATGAGAGCTGTCCCACCATGTCTCAATAATTGGGATGAGCTCAAGGCCCTGCATTCACACACACATCTTCAGTTCCTCTTGTTTATTCCCCAGGATGCGTGTGTTTACATAGAGGCATTTGAGTTGGGAGCTCAATGTGCCTCTCATTCTAGCTGGAGTAGCTACAGCTTGACTATGAGGGTGTTCAGAATTTGTCTTATTTTCCCATTTAGCCTCTTCAGGCTTAGAACGCCCTCCACAGGCTGTGGAATTGGTTAGGCTGCTATCAGTGGCATGACAGGCCGTCGCCTACCTTATCACCTGCCTCCCTGATGATACCCCACTCCTGCCTCGAATCTAGTTTAAAGCCCTCTCATGCCCCAGTGCTCTCTTCACCCTTTGAGAAAGATACCATCATGACTGGTGCAATGTAAGGCTTCCTATTGTCAAAGAAACCAAAGTTGTGGCAATGACACCAACCACAGAGTCTCATATTGATGGGCTGTATCCTCCTACTTCTTTCCGTATTGTTGCCAGCACTGCCAAGAATGGAAGAGATTATGACCTGCATGCCTGAGTTCCTGATCATCCGCCCCAGTTACCTAAAGTCCCTTTTGATTGCCCTCAGGCTACGCATTGCTGCTTCTTCTCCTCCCACCTGTAGAACCATCAATGGATGGTTACTGAATCACCAAAAGATAATCTAAAATAAGTACTGCTGTACAGTAAATTATATGTAAGATACATCTGTTCAATTAAGTATGAAAAACATAGGTTTCTTATAGAGATTCAAATTCTAGTCTATATTTTAAATCTCTATTTAAATCATTTTCTTCTCCACTTCTTGCTTATATATCTTTAAAACCACATTATCCTGCCAAAGAGAGTTAATCTGGATTTGAGATTCATTATTTCAAGTATTTAACTTATTTAACTTATTTCAAGTATTTAAGAGAAGCCTTTTGTTTTTGTTCTTCATTAGGTGAAGTGGCAGCCTTCAATTTATCTTTCTTCTGTGGTATGGTGTGTAATATCTATGGAGTACCTAGCCAGAGCTGATTTCTGAGTACCTGCTGCCAAGGCTTTGACTTAACCTAGTCCATTTTCATCATTACAAAAAAAGAATATGAACATTCACTTAAGCTTATGTAAAATATAGTTTAGCCTGTCTGTCACTGTTTGTTGTCAATTGACACTGCCTCAGTCCAGGAAAGCTACTATTTTCTTTAATATTCTCATGAGATTCAGTAGTACTATTGAATAATCACACATAATTCCTAAGTATGGTTGTAGATGAAGACTTTCAGCAATATCTATATACAGTAGAATCTATAGATACAGTAGTACAGTAATTTATTCAGTGGTAACTGTAACAGTAGAATTAATAAAAAGACAGAAAAAAACAGATCACAGACAGAAAGGGCATATAAAATATTTTTGAAAAGACAGAGGTTAGAACCAAAAGAATATAGAAACTTCAATTTTATGCTAGTTATCATAGCTTGGACAGACTCTTGCACTAGAAGTGGTTACACGCTACAGATATTGATCTTTCTTTGAATCCAGTGGATATAGCTAGGCTAAGACTCTCTAGATACCTCTGTACTATTAAATCAGTAAATATTAAAGGGTCACATACAGAGGTCAGCACTGGAACGGATCATCCTTACTGCCTAGTTGCTAACACTTGCCTGACTGCTTTTTGGACAGCTCCAGCTAGCTTTCTGCAAAACAAATTTCTTCAAGAGGTGGTTAATCCTAAACATTGTGAATCCAATCAGTTGTCAACACAGCCTTACAACAAAATATCAATCCTTTTGCTTTTATTTAACAATATAGGTGGAACATCAGCTTCCATGGTTGGGAAACAACTCAGAAAAATAAGTCTTTCCTCTGTGCCTTACTTAGATGCCTATCCTTCCCCCTTTTCTTGTGTTCCAAACCTTATGGACTCTTCTTATAGATGGATTTCTCAGCCTCACTGTCCTTCTCCAGCTAAAACAGGTTGACATTCCTCTGCCTATGTCTTGATTCTTGGAGTTCCTGATACCATGGAAAGCAAAAGAGCTCCAAGGGACCTTTATATTTTTAAGTAGTCTTTTCTCTCTTTCCAGGGATTACATAAGGATGATCTAAAATCAGATGTATTATAGCATCATTACGTTCAGAAGTTATTTCTGTTCCTTTGGTCTTATTCTTAACTATCTCCCACAGGTTTAAATCAGACTATGAGATCAGAAAATGTTTCAGTTTGTTGAATGTTGTGTGTTGTACTCTGTAGTCCTACACAAGTCTTACAAAATTAATAATGAAAAACTGAAAGATAAAATCAACTTTCATATTCCTGTAGTGATCTGAAGCACTGAAAACATGGCTAAATAACAAGAAGGAACATAATTCCAAAAAAAAGTAGTTCAATTTCTCATGGCTGTCCTAATGAGATGCAATATCATTTCCTTCAAGGTATCTTCTATAATCATATATTAGTTACTTCAACATGTTAGCAGTTCCCAAATGACTTTTCTTCTTACGCCTGACACTGAAAATGAAGCTGCTCTCCGCACTTATGCGTAATGATTCTGTTGTTCTGAAGCTTGTGACTAGATTCTGCTGTACAGTTTTAGGTGTTTCTGTTTCTTAGTATGCATAATGGAAGGCTTCCTCTTGGTCTGATTGCAACTGAAAAGATAGTTTGAGCTGGAAGAGCACTGAAATTACCAGAAATAACTGCTAAATTTCTAAGCACAAAACAATAATTGTCTAAAGAAAGATAAATAAATAAAAGAAGAAAATAAAAGGGCTTTTTAGTTTATGTATTAAGTAGTACCTTGCTAAACAATGATTTGAACTGCAAAGTGATATTAGAAATAAACTGATAATATCTCAGTAAATAGAGAAGTCAACTATAACTTCATTTAGCTGTTTGGTGCTTCAAAGTGAGTGAAATAGAGCTGAGACAAATGCTTGCCACTCAAAATGAGATAATGGTAATAGTGGATCTAAAAAATTATGAGATACCACTCTTGAAAAATTATTGAAAAATGATATATATGATTACAGTAGATTAAATGAACTAGACTTCTCTAACACAGAGAGACTGGTTTTATGCCCATTGCATGTGAGTAATGACATTATTTTTCCTTAATTTATTGATTTGTATAAGATAATTTGTACATTGGTAGAAGTAAAAGAAGTAATTAAGGATATAATATTGACTCTAAATATGTATATCAGCTCTTGTTAGAGGCACCATTATATAAATCTAGCTAATAAGAACGGTGTTGATATCCAAATGTAACTGTAACAAAATGCAGCTCAAGGACTCACGAGATAGATATAAATATTCTTATTGCTATGGATTTGGCATGCTGGGAAACTAGTATATATACAATGATGTACTTCTGAAATTGTGCATAAAGAATCCTAACAAAAGTTCATATTTCAGGGCTGTCTTTTCTGCCTAACTTGATCAACATTCAGAAACACCAATTTCAACTTTTGAATTGGCATTAATCTGGCATTAAGTTCATGTGAACCATGAACAACCTAGTGAGTTGCAGAGGATCCTAGAATGTCCAGTGTTATGCTTTAGTAGCTTTAATTGAAATTTCAATGTTTCCAAGACACAGATTAAGTCAAAAAGGCATGAACACACTGTATCTAACCATCTCAATCTACGCAAAAGTTTCTTCAGCTCACCTAGTCCTGTATAAACTACAGTTTTTTCAAAGAACTAACTACTGAGAAAAATTTAAGATCAGATATTGTAAAAAGACTGAAGTTTCCACAGAAAACTAACAAAAAACTGCCAGGGAATGTAAATAGATACTGAAAAATCAAGCTACCTGAATTCAGCATGCAAAACAGTAATTATACTACTTCAAAGTAATAGATTTTATAATGTCTAGTATTCAGGCAAGACTGAAATAGAAATTATATGCAATTATCAAGTGTCTTGGGACTCTACCAAAGCAACATTTGTAATAAAATAAAAAACACATTTAAAATGTTCTTTAGGTGAATTGACTCTCAGTCAAGACAGAATCATTTACTGAAAGACAAAAGTCACCTTACAGAAATAAGACTGAAGTCAGGTCAGAAGTATCTCTATTTTGTCAAATCCAATATCATTGTTTTTTTTTTCAAAGTAATCAAGATGATAATATAATTTTGGTGATAACTTAATTCCTTTACAAATTGACCTGATTCCTGAGTTGTGAGGAGAAACCAAAGAGAACCATCTTTTTCCCTCCAGCTGTCATTGGCCCTGACGACTAAATGTCGAAGCTGGTGTACAATGAGAAGAGACAGAGGATGAGGGCATGAGAACTGGGTAGAGGAAATGTAGTTTTACTCTGTGAACAAAGTGCTGAAAATATGAGAAAACAGGATATGATTTCATGAATTCTTTCAAGCAAAGCAGATATTTCATATAAATGTTGGAGCTCTCACCCTAAATCTAAATAATAATTTATTGCACATACATGTGCATTTACAGGGCTACTGAAGGAGATACTTCTTAGACATGGGAATGGAAACACCAAAATGACCATATAGTCCATGCAGACTGGGACTTCTTTTGTCTCTAACCCTGAAAACAATATTTCCTTACAACATTTCTAGAAGGCATTTTTCTTCTTTTATTAGCACATTGCACTTTTGACATCTAACCAAAAGCTTGCCAAAGAAAGATCCCATCACACCCTTTTTGAATCATGAAACAAACATGAGAAAGATTTCCTTCCTAAGATTCTGCTATGCCTCATCTTGTTATTGTTTTCACCCAATAAAGCACATTTTTTTTCCCAGGCCCCAAAGGCAGTACAACAGTAACAGGATAATATTTGCTGAAAGCTCTCCCAGAGACCTCCTGCACAGCAGCTCCTAGCTGGCTGGTACAACCATGTGTCAGTGCTTTTAAAACATGTGTCTCAGTAGGTTTTATGTACATATGCATTTATAACATATAAGCTTGGGTTTGGGGCTTACTTTCTTTTATCACAGACCACCATATTGTTGATATCAGTCATAGATTTTTTCTTTCCCTAATGGCTGCTGCTGGGAATTTGAGTATGCTGGAAATCCTATTGTGATTTGAAGTAAAATGTTCATGTCAATAACAGCTGCTTCACATTATTATGAATCTACATGATATGTAGAGTCAAATAATAATGCAGTTAATCACATTACAAGGTTATCCTGACAAATAATTCACTGCCTGGATAGACCTTAATTATGATTTTGTTTATCTTTCAATTCAAGGCTTATTTCCACAGAAAAACTACTGTTTTGCTGTAACAAGTATTTTCTATGACTCAAAGTTACTTGAAATGCTGGAAGTATCCATCTTTATCACGTATATAAAATTCTATACTATCCTACACCTATAAGCATCACTTTATCACCTTATATCCATTATTTCAGAGACATACAAAACACAAGATGTTCTGGCTTGAATTCAGACCAAGCACATTTACACTTAATTAGAAATATTTGCACTGTTATATAGAAGATATCTGTGGATAACTGTCTTCTTTGGCCTTGCTTTTCTCCTAGAAGTAAAAAAGAAAATTACAGTACAGTCTGGAGAACTAATTTCCTGGACATATCGTGTCCCCTGAAGAAGGATGAGTAAGTGCAATTCCTCCTTTGAGGACAAGCACAGATCCTTTTCCTGTGAATGTTTTTAATGAATGACTCCTAGAGGGACTTTTCTTCAGGCTATAGAGGATAATACAGGGGTGTTAGCAAATGAATGTTAGCGTTTTGAGTCCTAAATTGGTTTTGACTCATTTTTCACTGTGGTGAGAAAACACTTCTGTGCTGTTCTTGCTTGTAAGACAAATAGATATAAAATCTGACTAAAATAGCAGGTCTGTGATCTTTTTTTTTTATACTTTCTTTTTCTGCCTTAAAGAATTAGGTGATTGGCTCTGGTAGCCCAGTTATCACCTTCTGCTTGAGACAATAAATAGCTAATTTCAGAAATGGAAGCTGACCCTAATTATCAGGCTGTGCTACTTAGCTGACAAAGATTCCTGTATCTAATAGGTGCCTTTGGCATCTATTTTCTAAAGTCTTTTCACCGTTCTCTTGTGAACTGCAACCTTTCCCTTCTCTTCACTCTCTGCACCTACCAGCTGTGCTAGCTGCTCTCAGACACAATCTCTGGGCATGGAAACCTATTTCCAGGCCTTCCTTAAGACCAGTAAGGAGGTAAATGCGTACTACGATTAGTCTGCCAATATGAACACATAGAGCATTACAGTAGCTTTAGTGATGGTCACTTAATTTGGAGGAGTTTTGAAGCTACTGATATCTTAATATGTCTCACACCCCACACTGAGGAGAGAGTACTACCTTTTTTTCCAACTATTGATAAAGGCTGTTTATACTGCTGAAGACCTTAATTAGGTGAGTTTTGATGAGTGACACATGCATTGGAACTGTGCCCCTTATCAGGTGAGACTGGTCTTTGTCTATATTTGTATGAGTGATGGGACATGGTAAGTGGAGAGCTTATGACATTGACTGAATAAGCTGATTAGAATATGGATACTGACAAGCAAGGTAAGAGGAAGTAAGACAGATCTGGAGGTAAAAAAGACTTTTCATGAAAGTTAGGAGAACATGGCATGTTCTGTCAGATAAAGCTCAGTGTATAAGTGTGTATATATGGCCTCTGCGTATGTTTCAAATTGAAATTGAAGTGACCAGATCTCTCAAACACAGATATCTTAAGCCTTTCCAGACTGTACCTCTGAATAGTCAAGGGAAAAATACTGCGGTAGCTTCATATGTAGTCCTCAAACTGAGGGGGATACCTGCTGAAGGCCTGTTCTCCTCTGGCTTCACTATGGTAGACCCTTTTGTTGGCCAGCTTGCATTGTTTCTCTTTCTTACTGCTAGTAAGAGTGTGGTGCTCACAGTTCAGCATGCTGAGCTCACAGTTCAGCATGCTGAGTGGCAAAAAACTAACAATCTCTTTCTCCAAATAACAGGTTTGGAAGCATGACTGTGATTTATTCAAGAATCAGAAAAAAAAAGTGAGATTTAATTTTCTTCAGCACCTTGCAGGTGTTACTTTTTGCTGTCTTTTCGCATTACTTTTTACACTTCATAGTGCCAGGGAAAGAAGCAGAAAGAGCAGACATACACCGAGTGTCTTTATGGCAGAAAGGACTGATGATAGCCATGATAAATAACCAAGGTTTGATACAGAAGCAGGAGAGAGTCCTATCACAAGTGAACCTTGCAGACTTGAAACTGCCTAAATATCCAGATAAGCTTTTCTGGAAAAAAATAAAAATAATAAAAATAAAAAGAACTACTTATCCAAGAGGACTGTCAAATATAAAGGATAGAAAGGAGAGCTTGCTGGCTGACTGTCCTGATCACCTTCGATGACAGTATGAAGGAAATCAGATAGATAATTTGGAGATCCATCTCCAGATGTTCATCTGTCTTGACCAATTTAAGGGAGGTAAACCCAGGCTTTAGTCTGAAATCTCATAGGCAGTTCCGGAGAAGTTCATCCAAATGTAGCTCTGCATACTTCAGAATTAATCTGAAAGATGGGATAACCTGAATATACCTTGTTGTTACTTGCAGTGCTGTGCAATAACAGTCTTTATTTTTCAGAGGGGACCACAAAGCAATTTAGAAAGAAGCAGCTGTTGCATCCTGAGAGTAGAGGATAGAAGCTAAGTAGCGAACTGAGAACTACAAATCACAATCCCATTCCAAGAATCATAGTCTAGGACCTGATTCACCAGAGTATGTGGCAGAGTATGCTTTATGTCAAACTGACTTACCATTTCTTTTTTTGCTGGTTTTGCATTTATTTACCAAAAAACTATTTCTTTAATTACTTAAATTCTCATCTGCAGAAGGTGGCATTAAAAAAGCATATAGTAAGACTGTGATTATTTTTTTATTGTTGGAGTGTATAACTGAACCTTCATTTAAAATACGAAAAAATCACATGATATTAATGTAATGTATTAAAATCCCCAAAATGATACTCATATATGAAGAAACTATAAAAACAGAAATTTTCATAACACTTGAAGTGCTATGTAGCCCAGTGAAAATTAACACATCTGAGACATAAAGAAAAATATCCATAAAACATTCATCTGTATAGTGTAAGTGGTGATAGATTCAAATGGAGGAACAGTATGAGTCAAGCATGCTAGATAGGCAACATGGAAAGATGTTCCCTAAGACAGAATATATATGATTTACAATTAACTATAAAATGAACATAAGCATCATAATAACAATAATAACCAGAGCTTGGCAAGCTAACTTAAGAACTTTTACTTGAAAATGTGTCCCACATGTCTAATTTTGAAATTGTGAACTTGATTTTACTGCTTTACCCTTCAATAGAATGAATTAATACCCCAATTTTTAATTCAACCCTCCAAGCAATGCAGATGTACACTAAGTGTGCATTTGCTGTCTCATTTTAAAGACAGAGGAAAACCAAGATTCATTTTTGTCTCATGCTGTTTAACCCATTATGCCTATATTCAAATTTTAAACTTATAGCAATGATTCTCCAATGTGCTTAGCTGTCATATGAGGCTCATATGTAAAAGAGAATTTGAGGGAACAGATACAGAGAAGCAGATAAGAGTGGCCACCAAAGTAATCATTCACGGTCTCTGAAATTACTCAAATCGAAAAGCATCTAGATTCAAAATCTTATCAAGAATAAGAATGATGCTGAATGGATAGATTAGAATCTTCTCCAGTAGAAAAGGCAATAGAACTGTTTTCCCAAATGCTGAATTACTGCTGTAAATGTAAATGCAGTAAAACAAACAAACAAAAAATAACAGATTCTTCCTTTTGAAAACTCCTTGGAAGTTTCCAAAGGCATGACAGAATGTTCATTGCTCTAAATTTAGAATAGAAGTTATAGAAAGAAATAGTAGTTAAGAAACACTGAAGGTTGATACCAGCCTAAGTGGCTCTTCTCTCAGAATGCTGCCAGTTCTGAATCCAGTTATGTAGCTCATGGCTCTCAGGCTTTAACAGGAGCTGATAATCTGGGCAGATTTTTATCCTCTATAACAGTCTTTCTAGGTAAAGTAGGCACCCCTTCTGGCTCTAAATTTGTTTCATAATCTAAAATGATTATTAGAAAAAATATTAACAAATAAGAATACAGAAGTATGGATAAAATTTAACAGTATGCAGTAAGCAATGTAATGAAAATCTGTGGCATTAGTTTTTCTTATACATGATTCCATTCTATTATTTTTCTTGTTTTTTTTAGAATGCTTCAGCAATTATTAGCGTTACAGCACCAACAATCATTGCTGAAAGCTAAAGTGTTCCTTCAGCAGTACCACAAGCTACATATGTCAGTAACATTAATAAACACAAAGTTATTTCTATCCTGTTCTGTGTGTCATTTATACCTTACATAACATAAACTGACAAAACCATGGTGTTTGCTGGAGATTGTTTAGTAAAAGCAAAGCAGACTTTTATCCTGTAAAGCTATAGTGGTCTCTTTAAGACAGAAGATCCTCAAATAAGGGGTGGTCTATTTTATAGGGTTTCCTGCATTTAGAAGAATCTATCTTTGCTCTTTCCATTTGAAAAGTTAAAAGCCAACACACAGGTGGCCAGGAAAGACTTGACTAACCTTTTCCAATTATGAACTAGCTGGGTCATTGGGAATGCCTGCTGGCATACATTACATTATGTTATGCAGGGCAACTGTTTGATGGTGAATGCAACACTGCCCAAAGTCAGTTTTCAAATACACATAGATTTGCAAGAGTCTCAAAGTGTATGACAAAAACACTGTACCACTTGCACCAGAACCATGTACTACTGGATCATGAATCATTAGGATATCTCTGGTCTAATACTGGACATTTGGAATCTCTGCATATTCTCAACAGGAACTAAAGAATAACATTTTATACTTCTTCCAACAGCCCCCATGTGTTTTCAATAAGAACAACAGTCTGCAGGTGCAGTTATCTTTTGCAGTACATAAATTTTAAGGAGACTGAATTCTTTTTCTCCCCTAACAAAGACCTCCGAGACTTGCCATGCAGTTGAGACCTTGCCATCAAGGCATCACCTCTGACCCTCAGTGCAACATACAGCAGAAGAAAGCGAACTCCTTGGTCTGTACAGAACACCTGCCTCAAACATCTGCAAGCAGCAGTTAGGAATTTAATGAACTGGCCTGTTCACAGCCCTATGATTACAATAGCTCTCCAAAGATTCTTAAGGAGGCCAATGCTAAAAGCACTCAGGATCCTATGATTTATAGTACAAAAATGTTGATTTACCATGATAAAACATTGTGGTCTGTTAAAAACACCAGCCTAGTTTGCTGTTGCATGCTAATACTTTATTTGCTTAGTGTTTTTTATTCTCGCATTTACTTGTACAATATGCAATATCCAGTGGAGAGAAACCATGTTTTGAAGGGTTGGAGAGAAAACTACTAATTTAGGTTGCTGAAGGAAGACTGCCAAATCATTTCTGATGTGCTTTAATTCAAATATAGTTGATTAAAATAAAGAAAACTGGGCACTCTTCAGCAATTCCTGTGCTGCAAAAAAACACTGAGACACACATAATCTGGACATAACGTAAGGGAGAAGAGTAGATTTGATACTGGTCTCAATAACTAATTTTGTGCTAACTTCGAACACAGACGTGTTCTTCTGTCTGTAAGATTAGAGTTTACCTGGTTAAAAAGTTTTTTGAAATTCCTGGATTAAAGTCTTTTCTTTTTTTTTTTTCTCCCTTGGATTTTGCTCTGTCCAATAAGGCTGCTGCATATGGATGCTCACGGAACCTAAACTAATTGGTACAAAGCTGTTGCTTGTCTCAGGCTTGCCAGGGACTCCACTGTGAGCCAGAAAGTAGTGTTTCCACCCATATTTCCTTTTTGCTTTTCTTTTTTTTTTTTCTTTAAAGAGAAAACAACACAATTTCCATTCTTTTTTTTTATTTTTTCAAGACCATAGTCCTTCTGTCTTACTGGGAAAACTCCTCTGATATCCTTCTGGATTATACCTTTCTACTGGGCTCTATATGAGTGCAGTAATCTTACACATATTCTGAGCAGTATACATCTTACTGAATATTTCTTATTTGAAGACATACTGAGTCAGGGAACTACACTCCCAAGCATTAAACCCTACCCAGAATCAGATTCAAAGTGTCCTTGCTAAAGACACTTTATAAGTATAATATTTCTTCTGTTGCAAAACTTGTAAAACAGTTTTCTGCAGTGTCTTTGCAAAATTTTCTTCAGCGTCTTAGTTACCTTGAGTATTCTGAGTCATTAGCTTTTCTCACTTATCTGGTCATTGCTGAGCTTATCTTTCCCCTTTGGCACACTTTTTTTTTCTTGCTTCTTTCTACTGCAATAAGTGTGCTGGATAGACATCCTTTTCACTATAAAAAGATGATAAACGTCTAAGATGCTTAGGATTAAAAATGAGGAGAGCTTGATCTCAAGCACACAAGCCTTTGCACTTGGAAATGAGTTCCCATAAGTACTCATTTACTAAAAATTTCAGAGCACAACAGCAAGATGCCTATTTCTGCTGGCAATGTATTTTCCTAAACCTCTTAAATGTTGGGATTTATATTGTCATACTCTAGTGACTCCTAGTCCCATTATGTAGGGTAATGAGCAGAGCAGGGGCCAGTGGTCTTCAGCCAAAGGTGTTTATTGAGCCCAGGGTATTTATACACCCATGTAAACAAGTTATATTCCCTAGAGCATGCCCTGTCCGTGAGCCAATCCCTGTGCACATCCGCCCAGCTACCAAATCCTGGAAAAAGTCAGTCCAGAGCGAATCAGCTCCTCAAGGAGTCACATCCTCAGCCGAGCTGCCCAGCGACACCTCTGTGACCTTATTGCTCACAGGTCCCTACACCATTACCCCCAAACAGGAGATCTGACGGAGCATACGGAGCTTCCCTCTCTTTTTAGCTCCTGCATCTGCTAGATAATCTTAAAACACAGGTGAAAGGAGGCAGGTAGGAGACTGAAAAGACAGGCTGACTTAACATGATATGCTATTATAAAATAGCCAGAGACCACCATAACTGGGAAGTGCCTGCCAGTGTCCTGACTCAGTTTAACTTCTAAACTGATTCGTTTTGCTCTGAGTATTGAACAACTCTTTGCTGTCGCAGAAGGAGAAAAATCTATTAAGGAATATTTTCAGTTTCTTGTGAAACTGTCTACAGGATCTGTTCTTGACATGCCAAACAAATTTTTTTTTTAAGGCTCCAAAAATTTTCTTCTTATTGTTCTATTGTGAGAACTATTCTAAATTATTTAGGGTACCACCTTACTCTATGAAAAAGCTTCAAGGATGTAGGGACTGAACCATTCAAAAAAAGACAGACTTCAAAGTTTTCAGCTAATTTCCTCCCAAGAGGCCTCTTTACTAATTCTTCTCTTTCCCACCTGTGAGTAAGGTGCAGCGTAATTTATATATGACAAAAATCCCTACAAAAACCAGTAGCAAGACAATTCCTTCTCAGATGAATCTCGAGTACCAGAGGCATCTATGAGAGTAAAGAATTAAGAACCTATGCAAGAAGATTATTCACTCAAAAATATAAAAATAATTTATTTTTATCAAAACTGCAGTCTCTTTATTGTCATAGCACCCAACCTACTTTATCTGTTATTCTCAGTTTAGCAAAGGATTATGCTTCACTTTACTCTTGCTTCTGTTCATGAGAAAAATACTGCTTTTTTTCACATTCACCAGATTTTATTCTGCTGTAACTCGTAAACCACACTTTCTTAGTATATCCTCTAGCCCAGTATATCTGCGGTCCTAACTAAAATCTGAGCTACCATAATACAAATAATAATTCATTCTTAGGATATCTGGGAGAATATAGTTTATGCACAGTGATATTCCAAAATGCCAAATAAACATGACAGAAGGGAGATTAATTTCAGATTCTTATTCACCTGAACACTCATCTTTTTCCAAGGGCAAAAACAAGCCAGCTTGGAAAATTCACTTCAAGTGTTCTGAGGACTGTTTAAAAGCATTTGATCATTTCCATATATGCTATATACACTGTTCCTTTCCATTTTGTTTATTACCTTATTCTTAAAAATATATAGCATCCCTTATTTCATTCTGTACAATTTACAGTTTGAGGGGAAATTGGAAAACTTTCCTTTGTAGCCATAGACTTGCATGAATAATTATTGCACACTGGACTATTATTTTGCTTCCTTTGCCTTCCTCAAAACTAACTTCAATTTTGAGACTAAAAAATAGGAATTATGAAACTCAAAGATTTGATAACTTTCATGATGCCTAACAATAAAGAGGTGTTTTTAATGAAAGAACTATCCATAACTTAGAATTGAATAATTTAATATTTTATGGCAAAAAGGAAGTTAGTTCTTACTGACTATATGGGGGAAATGACAAAGATGGCTCTCATATCTTGGTAGCGGAAAGCATTAACTTAAGCAGTGTTGCTGACCATGCCATTTTATCACTTTGCACATGGATGCTTTGGCTGTATGAAGCATAGAGGGTCAAACAGAGTAATCCTCTGTGATAAGCTGCCACATAGACCATCCTGTTTCACAGTGGACCATAGGAAAATAAGAAAAAAAAAAAGAGAAAATGAATCTCTTCTGAGGCTCATATAAAGGACTCATAAGTCCAGGAGAGTGGAATTTACCTACAAAAACTCCCAAAGGTGTGCCACCCTCTAGAATTTTGTCCAGAGACATTACGTGGAGAGACGCAAGAATTTTTGAGAAAACACTGATATGTTAAGGTAGCAAAGCTCATCTTCCTCTCCAGATAATCAGGATGCTAACTCTTTCTTTGAACATAACACAAGACAGAATAACTGTGCTGGATACTCAAGACAGTTCTGTCAGGACATACAATATTCATAGAAGCTACTTGATCTTTGCCAGAATCAACATCAGCAAACCACCAGCTCTCCCCATGACAGGTAAAGTGTTGACTCCATTTGACTTTATTTTGCCAGACAAGACAGATATTTAGTTAGGTATTCTTTTGAACATTTTCAAAGAAGCTGATCATTTATTTTTCCTCTACTTTTTTTTTGTCTTCTTTAAAAATAGTTTTAATAGCAGATTAAAACAGTATATATGCAGAATAAGAGGGCTGGTTTTCATGAGGTACTAGAAAACTAATACTGTAAAATATAATCAATAGTTATATTGAAATTATAAATTTAAATATAATTAAGGATAGAACTTTATTATAAATTATAAATAAGGACAGAGCTCAGTCAACTACAATCACATATTAGAAGTGCAATGAAAAATACTTGCCTTTGGAATAAGAAACATTTATTCATGTGTCTTACAAAGAAATGATTTCTAAGATACATGGATGAAAACATTTCTTTTTCTACATTTGATATGTTGCTCTTGGGCAACCTGGAAACCTTGCTAATTTTTTAGTATCTTAATCATTTTTCTAAATCACTTTGTGAGTGATTTAAATCTAAATCACTTTATAAGCTGTTAGAAAATAAAGTAATTCTGAGTAATCAGATATTTCTGCAGGCTAATTTATGCTATCATCAGTTTCTTTAATTTTTTAATTACATCAAAAGAAGTAAAATTATTTCAAGAATTTTTTATTATGAGGCTAAAAGTAAGTCTGAAATTTCTTTTTTTTTTTACCGGAAAATGATGTATTCTGTGACAGAGTAATTTTATCAGTGTATATTAAATGACTTTTTTTGAAAAATGCAGATATATGTAAACCAACACTCCATAGAAACTTAAAGCATAAGTAAAAAATACATTCTTTATAATTTTATATGAATTTCTCATTAATATGGTAATGTCCCACTACAAATAAATATAGTGCTAAGAATCAAAGTAAAGATTAAATAAAGTAAATTACTCTGTCACCACCTAAATATTTTATGGATACTTTCCAGGTGACTAACATGCCTGACTTTTAAACAAAGCAAGTATGGACCATTTGGAACTACTTGGAAATCCTTTCATCATTTTCTTAAAAGAAATGTGTCCCAAATAGTTCAGCACATCATTCTCTGGAAACCATTTAACCAATTTATGAAAAACAAGTCCACTGTTGGGAGTGTGGACTGCATCTACCAGACGTAATGATACTGCCTTGTGTTTTGTTCATTCTGGAAACAATCAGTCACACACGTGCCAGGAATAATAGTAACTACATGTTCAGAAAGCACCAAACACCAGATACACATGTATCTTATTGACGAGGTAGGGAGTATAAACCCACACCAAGAATCATTATATGGTGTTATTCACAAGATATTTTACTTCAGTTCTTGACAATTTCAGATCACTTTTGATATCTATTGAATCATTGTTCAAAAATAATAGGGAGATAAAGTATATGTGTGAGGTAAATATGGCTGTGGTGGAATTAGAAGTGAAAGCTGCACAGCAAACGGAAGACAAATGAAGTTATATGTAACAAAATTCTTAAAGCAACTGGAGATATCAAGCATACTTCACTAACAAAATATGGCCCCATTTCTATAAATTTAACGTATCTTGAAGTTGTTAGAAATTAAAATTCACTCAGTCCAATAGTATTTGTTATACATTATAGCCAGGGTGTCTCAGAAGCACAACCTATATTCCTAAAACCATTCACGGGACTGCATTGTACAATTTCAGGGAAGTTGACAAAATCAGTTGCATATATTTTTTTCTGAATAAATATTACTGATAGGCATTTGCCTATATAAAAAAAGTCAAAGGCCTATAGTAAAAAAAAAAAAGCCCAAAATGAGCCACTAATTCTACCTTCTTCAGAAACTTTTCCTGCTCAGTAAGTAGAACAAAATGGTGGATAGTACTGTACAAAAGAAAAAGCATAGTGAAGGTTGTATAGGTTTTATTAATAGCTTGCTGATACTTTTCTCTTTCTTGTGGACTATGCACTTTGCTTTTATAATCCATCCAGATTACCAAGCATTTCCTCCCTTGCAGGAGCTGGAAGATGCTTTGCATTCAAAGATGACAGTAAACCAAAAGGTTTATTGATGGCAATCCCTGTTCTCTTTCATACATCACAACATACATATGGGAAATATTTTCAAGT
>JAUBNY010001187.1:1407376-1422660 GCA_032275445.1 Crypturellus soui
AAAAAAAAAAAAAAGAGTTTAGAAGCAGGTGAACTTGCAAGGAGGATGATTGGATGTGTGTAATTGGCAGAATAATTTTAGTAGCTCTGTAAAGATTTGGAGCAGTTCTGGATCACAAAATAGAAGGGGTATGAACAAATTAAGCTACTCCCTCTTTGAAAAAGAGAATCCAATTCTTCATCAATTTATTAAGATGACTGCCATTTCCTTCTCAGCATCAGCACTCACTAATAGCTATGCCCACAGATAACATATAGGGATGTTCGTAAGTGCGAGAAGCTATGTTTGCACTAAAGCAGGCTTTGGATCTTTGCAGTACAACGTAAGAGATTCACTGAAAGCCTCGCTTACTTAAAGCACAATTAAAAAAAATGTGCTTGACTTAGCTTTCATTCAATATCTCCTCTCTATATGCAAACATCCAGCACACAAACAGAACTAAAGCAGAATTAATAAATAGTTCAGAAAATATCTCAAAGCTATTTTGATTTTACTTCCTCCTTCCCCAATCTCAGGAAGGCTTCCTCACTGGAAATTTTAGGGAATATATTTCACCTAAAAAGTCATTTTCCAGCATCTTTTTTTAGCTGAAAAGATTAGCTTATTTAAACAGAAACCTTTACATTAAAAGCTTTGAATTTCTATGTATCTAGGATGAAAAGGTTTATCAGAACAAGAATACAATTGCCAATAAGAGGAGGGGGAACACAAAAGACTATCTCACAGAGCAGACTTGCAGCTGGGTCTCCGCCACTGCAAGGAGTTTTTCTAACAGTAAAATATTACCTTTTATGGACTGGATGCCAACTTCGCCAAGACTGTGTTTATTCCCATGCAGGATGAAATATAGATATTCTCTGACCAATCCTTATTTTAACATTTTTAGGTGAAGGGCATGATAAAGCAAAGGCAGAAGGAGCTGTATTGTGTTTTCTGTGTGCTCTTCAGTCTGGGTTGCACTTCACTAGCTTCTCTGAAGAATAATCTTCTTCCCACAACTTGAAGAGAGAGAGGAGGAAGCTTATAACAGCCCTAGCCAATGTTTTATTGCAAAGCAGGATATGCAGCATCATTATTGACCTCTTTTGCCCTTTTGCCCTCTTTAAACGACATGTTTAAAAAAATACCATTTGCTCCATACATTTTCCTTAGTGAATGGAAGCTATTTCTTAACCTCTTGTTATTTGCTAGGCACAGTTCAAGGAAGGAGCAAGGAGGAAATAAAACTTTTAAAAAGAGTTGCTGGCATGAAGTCCATAGCTTTGCAGTTGCAAAAGATGCTTGTAACATCTTTTCCCTTTTCTTTTACTTTGCATCACAAAATAAATCTTTCTTCTTCCTATGAGCATGAGAAAAGAATTAGAGACTCTTACTTCTCTGTTGAATTCCTATCCATAAACTGTAACGGGAAGAATGTACTCTATTGCTACAGCCATACTAGTCCTCAGAAAAGTCTCCTTTTTTCCTTTTTCTTTTTTTTTTCCTTTTTCATTATATCACAAATAAATACTCCATTTTGAAGTTAATCTGAGTTCATCAGTGTGTTTCCATTACAGTCTCAGGGCCACAATCTCACAACACAGAGAAGTGACAGAATATGGGTTGTGTTAGTAGAAGCATCCCTCCATTCCTGTTCGGCTGATTTACCAAGACCCTGCCTTGGTGAATAATAAATGGTAGTAAGTTTTCCAGCTACTAGATTAATCACAAAAGTCATTAAGGACTTTGGGCTTTGTTCTATGAATAGTGCCAGCACACACCTCAATCACACTTGTGAATTTTAAAGATCTCAGAAACCACATATTTTTGGTTTTCATTACAGTGCTGATAATGTCAGAACAACTCAGGATCTATGCACAGTAATACAGTCAGCAGTTAGAGCTTTCTTATCTGTAGCAAAAGATGTACATGACACTCATAAAGTTTACTGCTTTACAAACGTGCAATAAAAATCCATCACATATTTTAGTGTGAAACACAGACATGGTCTCAGGTGTTTTTGAGTTTTTATGACAATTTATCCACTCCTGCATAAAAAGTAAATGCTAATTACTCCCAAATGGAATTTGTGTGCTAAACTGCTATTTAACTGGAGGAATGGGGTGAAGAAAAGGATAATATTCCCACTTCAGACTTCTGCAAGTTTTCCAGGCCAAGAAAAAAAAGGGGAAAGAATGTGTCTCAGATGTAAAATAGGATAGAAGATGCTGTTATTTCTGCACAGTAACAACTGATGAGCCCAAACTGTCTTGGAACCAAAGATTTGTGTACCTGATTAGAAGGATTCAATCTGTGAAAAGTGTTGAAAAAGTATTCAACTTTTCTGTAGACCAAACTGTAGTATCTTGAATTAATATTCATTAACTCACTTGTTATCTCACAAAGCTTGTTTTCCTTTCCAAACAAGAAATAAATCAGTTTTCTGTCAATTAACTATAACACCATAGGCTCTGCTAATGTTTATTAGATGTCCAATATTATCACAGACACACAGAATCAGTGGAGTTGGCAGGCACCTCTAATCCAACTGCCTCTGCTGAAGCAGTATGGTCTATGCTAGAGCAAGTATGATCTAACTGGTTGTTATGGAGTAATGGATGGTGATACCTATTCGAAAGCTGTGCAGGCCTAGTCCTTTGATTAAACGGAATACATAGAAGACAACAAGGGAAGAAAATATGCTTTTGAGAAGCTAAACTGATAAAACTTTTAAGCTTAACTTGAGTTTTCCATAAGAGACTAACAAACCTGATAAAAAAACTCTAAATGCGCATATATAATCCTGTTCAGCTTTGCTACTAGAACACATGCAGTCAAGGGAAGCAACCTCAGTATTTATGAAGCACAGGGCAGCAATTACTCTTTGCTGATTAACGCTAATAAATTAGTACAGAAATTGTCTGTTGCTCTTTGAACCCAAACTTCAGCTTTAGTGAATTTCTAGTGGATATCTTCACTAGTAATGCCTTTTGATACAAATACATTTTCAGAAAAAAATTAAATGTATATTCATATCACACAGACTCTGAAACTGAGTTTAGCCTTCAGATCTCATACTAAGATATGAAAAACTTTTCTGGTTTTACTATGAATTGATTCACTGTGTTTTGGTGCACATTCTCTTTGCATTGCTTTATTCCTCTGAGGTTAGATAATATATCTCCCTGCAAACTGGTAATATCAATATGAGCATCCTTGCTCATTTGTTTCTACAGCAAATGGCCCTGAAGCTAAAAGACCATAGGAGGCCTTTTCCAAGCTCTACAGGATTCTGTTTTTGATGGAATTGTATTGGGCAGTGTGGTCCTTGTAGTAACGGGAGTCCTATGGAAATGTTTAGCTGCTTCTTCAAATAGGAACTCAGATCTCCAAAAAAGCTTCTACCAAATTCCTCATCTATTGTTTGAGTTTTCATGTTCTTCATATTTGGCCATTTCACTTGTAATCTTACAGAATTTTTATTTACTTGGGCCAGAAACATAGTATTTTTTTCTTAGTAACATAGGTCAAAAACAAGAAGAATCAAAATAAGGCCATATCTTTAGAACCAAAACAGTTATTCTGGTACCTGAGTCTTTCTTCTCTTTCTGAATATATCAGCTATTGTAGAAATATAACCTTTTTATTAGCAATCTTCTGATCCTTCAAAGGGTTAAATCCTAACCCTTGTCTGGGCCTACTTTGCCAATTTATGAAATGGAACTAAAAAACTTACATTAGCCTCTCAACTGAGTATACAAAACTTGAGTGTTAGCCAGCACTCCCAGAGCAGAGGACTCTTTATGAATAACCTGAGCAATATTGAGGCAGAAAATATGTTTCCATCCCAAATCACTCCAAAATCTTTGCTCGGACCAAAGCTGTTGTAATTTAGAGGTGACTTCAAGGGTACAGGGGAGAACAATGATTAATCCTTGCTTGCTCTGCTTTGCTTTTTACCTCTTCTTGGAATATTCAAAGTAACAAATTTCAGTAGAAATTAAACTGCTCTGGAACTTATCCAGGTCCCCAATACAATTGGTCCAAAATGTCATCACATGCTAAATTCCCAGAGATAGACATGTTCACCATTCGTTTTTCTCCTGAAGTAGTAGCAGCAACTTTCATAACTGTTTCATTATATGATTAAAATATTAAGCCATTATGGAATTAATGTAACTGCTTATCCTTTATTAGTATCCTGTACGAGAGATTATAAAGTATAGTAATAACATATAGGCATGCCTAACTAATTATGTTAGAGGAACATACTGAAATTCTACTGTAGTCAACACAAGTTCATTGTCCTAGAATTTTTATCTTTAAAATTTTGTTCTGTGAGTGGTGGGAGTGATAGTGCTCCAAGACAGTGTCTGCAGTCTTGGGACCACCTCTATCAAGTTTTACAGCCTTCTGAATACCAGTTGTACCAGACTGAACTGAATACCAGAACCAGAACCAGACTGAATACCAGACTGACTCCCAGCCTCATTAGTTTCACTTAATCACTGAATATACCCTTAGCACTTAGATATGTGTACCGTTTGCTTATTTAACATTGCAACTTTAACTACACAAAGTTGTTTCCCACTACTTGAGTTAATTTGACTCCTGAAGGTAAGTTTTCTATTAGCTGCAGGGAATGTAGCATTTACATTGTCACATGTATTTTTAAGCAAATTCAGAAGACAATCTTTTGTCCACTAAAAGCATTCAGTATGCATGCTTAGAAAGCTTCAGAAGGTGGGGGAGAGGTAGTCTCATGTGCCTGGAAGCTTACCTTAGATAGGAGTAGTTCAAAGCGTTCAAAGCATTTACATCAAAGCCCTAATTTTTTTTGGCATTAAAGATTGTGGAGGTAAGTTTGGCAGACACTGCATCTTGCATTCAAAGCCAGAAGCAAATGTATATATCTCCAGGCTTGTTCTGTTCATGTTTTCATTAATTACAAAGAATGAATTGCTTTAGGCTTACTTTCTACTATAGATATCAGAATCATTCCAGGAGAAGCAAGAATTCTTTAAATCACCCACAGAATTATCTCAGATATAGACAGTGAAGAATTTTTGGTCCCTATTTTGCTATGGAAAAAAAAAAGAAAAAGCTTCAGATTTCTCTTTATCTTTCACAAGAAAAAGAAAGTTCCCTCACCAGTAGAAGAACAGAACTCATTTATATTATCTGCAACTGTAATGGCACAAATTCTCCAAACTCTTCTGAGATGCGTGAAAGAGTTTCAGAAAAAGGGAGTGAAAAACGGATGTGGTATCAAGTAATAATTCAAACAATATTTTAGCAGGCTGTAGACTACAGTGATAATCTATCTTTGTGGATAATTAGAAAACTTTTATTTTTGAACCTGACATACCTCCAATGACCTGTGCTGCCCACATTAATAGTAGTAGACTGTCAGTATCCATTGGATCCTCAGTTATGTGTGAGAAAGGACAACAGAAAGAAAGACATTTGTCTTTACGGAGTTTGTTACATGTGGGAATTGTGGTGGCTAATAAAAAAGAACCAAGGATGTGAGAAAAAGGAGTGGTAGAAAATAGCCCTGTTGAACCTTCAAGGTGAAAAGTGCTCTTCATTTCCTGCAGGACAAAAGGAAAAAAAAAAAAAGAAAATCAGTGATTTAGACAGCCTTATTTTCATATACTTCTTATTTATCATCACCAGCCACAGCTAGAATACATCCTAACCATACCAAACTGTAGTTTGAGTAGAAGGTGATGTTTGAACACATAGAGGTAAGGAAAAGGGACCACTCAACGAGGTCATCATGAGCAGAAAGGCCTTTATTTTTTTCAGGGTCCCAGGTGATTTTGGATTCAGTTATGGAGAGTCCTGCAGAATAAAGCTGACTTTTCAGAAAAAGACTATTAGCCCTCGTAGAGCTGGAGAAGCTTAATTAAAACCTTTCCTTGTGCTTATCTTAGGTGAACAGACCTCATATGCGAATTGTGTGAAGGTAGCAGCCCCTCTAGCTGGAATGGGATCGATATTGCAGACACCCTAAAATGCCCAGAATATTAATGTAGTAAATACTGTAGCTAATATTACAGTTTGCAAGCAAAGTCTGAGGTACTTTAAGTCATGTGGAAAGATTAATTAATTATATCCCCACAGTGTAGACACTGAGCTAAATGTTTTTCCTCCAACTGGAATGAGAAGATCAGAGAGGGGAGCCAAATTCTTTGGTTTTGCCGTAAACATTAAATTACTACCAGGGTTCCTCAGATTCCAAGGCTCTGTTTCCCTTACTGAAAATTCACACACACGACTGAGGAACACAGGAAGGATGAAAGCTCTGCCAGTGCTTGGGGCAAAAGAGGAAAAGGTTTCTCTTTTGTAATGTGTGGAAGCTCATGCCACAGTTTTTATGCACACAAGACCCTGTACTCTGTGTCATCATCAACCACAGAAGGTTACAACAGAAAAGAAGAAACGTCAACTAGAATAGCATAAACATATGCTAGCGAACTAAAGGCTGTATTTCAGGAATGAGGGAAGTACATGTTTTGGGTTTATGGTAATTTTTCTGTAAATTCTTGGGAGGTCTAACCCTACTCTGGGAGACCTCTGGTTTCTCAGGATTGCTAAGCTTCTGAATGATCCTTCACACAAAAAAAGCCAGTGCTATGTACTATAAAATTGTGCTAAGTAGAAGTGAAGCTCTGTAAGGATTGCCCACTGTTTTTTTTTCCTACTTTCCAGTAAAGCCACTGTTGAAATTTTTTTTAGTAGGTGGAGGGACAAAAAAAAAAAATCAGAGAACCTTTCATGAGCGTCTGCCTGAAAGAGAGCAGTAGCAATACTGGGATTACAACTGTGGAAGTTGTGAATTTGCTTCACCTATGTCTATATGCATACTAATGGTGTAATTTGATTATTTCCTAAAGAGAGTCTTGGTTTGTGGGTTTAATAATCCATGTTTTGAAAAGCAGAGATTTTCTACAGTAGGGATTAAATTCTCTGCCTTTCTGGGTTGGATTTCCTTTTTAACTCTTTCTCCATTTCTTCTTATTACGTGGTTCTTTGCTCCCTCCCTCCTGTCTCCACATCCTATTTACACACTGCTGTTCAAATCCCACACCTCCTCATCATTGCCTTTGGTGCTGTTCTGCTCCCATCTTTCACCACGCTTTGTTTGCTATGAATAAGATGTGATCACAGGTAACACACCTGGTGTTCTCATTTCGTGATAGCATCAGAACACTACTTTCCCAGCAATGTGAGCCCAACAACAGACAGAGCTTTTTGTTAGATTTTTCTTTCTCTTTTTGCACATCTTTTTGAATATTTGGTCTCAAGTGGAAAGCTATCTTTTTTTTTCCTTTTGCCTTACTGCTATTTTGAACAAGCAAGGTTTAATTTCTTTAAGAAAAGAGGATAAGAAGTCTATTTTTTGTGCCCATCTTCATTATTTGCTGCATCATGACAATATTCACGCTTTTCCTAGTGCCATTAGAACATTTCCCTCAAGGCCAGGGTAGTAAAGATGTTTAATTTGTTTATCACTTAACCTTAGTGTTTATTTTACAACTGCAAACATCTTGTGTAATGAGAGAAGACTTTCGGTAGAAAAAGCATATATCTCATAGCCTCTCACATCATATCAGATTCTCAAGATCTAAAATGTTCATGTTCGTTCTACCTTCACCTCATTTCTATGAGTGGCTTCAGAGTAACTTCCTCTAGTTAATTTCTAACCATTGGACGTTAACACTTCTTTCCTTTTAATTTTATTGGCTCAGCATGACTTTACCATATCACACCACCATCCCCTTCAAACTGTTTACACTGTTAACAATGCCAGCTCTCTATTTATTGCCTTTTTCAGTCCTCTTCTTTGCAACTGTTACCATGTGTTTGCTGTTCCCATCTGCTTGCTGCACTTTTACATCTCACTTAAAAATCTGTCTATTTTTCACACAGTTTGCAGACACAAAGCTCTTTTTGCTGTTTGCTCGTAAGTTAAATTGCTATTGAAGAAAAAAAATATCTGAAGTGATTGCTTTGTCTTAGACATCATTCTGTAGAGTAGGAGGTGTAAATTAGTCTTCTGTAGCACTCCCAACTTACATGATTCATGTATTAACTGAGCTAGAGAAATGTATTTAAGAGCAACAGCCATCCATAAAAGTCAATTGCTGTTCCTTATTTTGCTTGGAATAGGCTTTTATACTATTAACTGCAGAATTCCAGTTAGAAGTTAGTGTGGTAGCTTTGAACAAACATATAATGTTGAGATAACATGAAATACTACTGCTATCTGTATACCTCACCCCCAGTCCAATCAAATAAAGCATAAAATGCTAAGCACATGCCAAATAAACCTTTAGCATTATGGCAGATCTTATTCGTGATTATTTGCATAGAACTCTGAAATAATGGTCCTTAGAATCTCAAATTGATTTAAACTAATCTTTTTGAATTTAAATTAGTAAAATTAAGTACAGAAATTCATTAATTCTATTTGGAATGAGGCTTTTATAATGCTGAAATATCTTGGCAAATATGAATTTTTTTTATAATAACTTTATTAATAGAAATGAATATTCGTATATTGTATCTAGTAAATGTAACGTTCGTGGTATCTTTCATATGAATATTTTCCCTGTTATTATTGGCAACATGTGATGCTACTTGTACACACACTTGCACATGTAAAAACTCGATACAAGGCCACTTTAACAACATATATATGTATATATATATATATCTTCAAGTTTTAGACAGTGATGTTTTGATCATTTGAGATCATTTGATCTCAAACTTTACAGATTTTTTCTTTTAAGCTGAACTTCCATGTGTTCCCTTCTTGGGCCCAACCCAGGGACCAACGAGTTTATACTAAGAAGCAGTAAATTGGAAATAATCCAGATTCTCAAAATGATATACACAAGAAGTTCATTATTCTGCACCATGTGTATCTTGTTTATGAAAAAAAAGTGGAAAAAATCTGAATTATTGTTTCTGTTCCAACAATCTGTCATCAACTTTTGCTCTTTTTTCCTCTTTGAACTACTAACTTCTCCGCATGATCTAATGAAAAAGAGCTATTCTAGGACACTGAGAGAAGTGGAATGAAAGAAGAACAAGAGGTAGTCAAAGGTTATAGTTTAATGAACATTTATTAACCTCCTGTGCATTTCTTCTCATTATATTGATTTCAGTCTTCAAACAGATTTAAAAAACATATGCAGAGAAACTGCCTGCCATGGAAAAGTTTGGACTGTGAGGAATGTGGAGGTATGCCAATTCCTTGAGCATGGAAAGAGAAAAACATAAGAAGAACTAAGACTTCTTACCAATTAAGACCTTGTAATTCAGCAAGTTAGAGCCAACTTCAAAATAACCTTGCTAAGACAGAAATACTGCATAGTCGTACAATCCTAGTAATGTGTTATGAGAGTTTAAGACAGTTAAGACAATCTTGCAATAAAATTAATTTGTGGCTGGAGACATTCAGCACGGAGAGTAAGGTCTGGGAGAGAAAGACCTGTCTTTTTTTTAATTTGTTTTCTTTGTTTATTTTAGTGTGACTATGTAATATAGACCAGTACAAACTAAAAAAGCCATTATAGCAGTCACTACTGAGCAAGGAGATGGAGTATTATAAAAAAAACCACTTTAATTGATAGGGTCAAATTGTCAAAATGGCTATGTTGATTTACAGTAGCTTCAGATCTGCCCTTTTACCTCCAAAAATTCCAGCTCAAGGAGCTTTGAAGCATATTAGGACTGGAGTAATATTATTTCTGTCCAGACAGTTTCTCAGTACGGGGAAACGGTTAGAAGTAGCCAATTTATTAGTTGCATTTTTGATGCCACTGACTTACTAATTTGCTTTTGACCTGGAGGGATACCTGTCATGAATGACAGTGACTCTCTTACATAGCCTAATATTTCTCTTATCCTTTTTTTATTTCTAAAAAAAGTACAAAATCTTTCCTGACCAGATATTGTCAGGAAGAATGTGCCTTTTTCATCTTTTGCAGTCAATCTAGCTATTTTAGATTTGCATTCCTCTTCCGCTGTACATAAACAGCTCTGTGCAAGTCTCTTGAATAAAATACAACACTATCTTAATAATGTTATTGTACATGGAAATGATTTTTGAGCACTATTGATAGAACGAGTTAGTGTACACTTATTTCTCAGGCATGACAGTAGGATCAGGGGACCAGGGGATCAGGCCCAGCCAACATGGGCTCATGAAAGGCAGGTCCTGCCTCACCAACCTGATCTCCTTCTATGAGCAGGTGACCTGCCTAGCGCGTGAGGGAAGGGCTGTGGACAGGATCCACTTAGATTTAAGTAAGGCCTTTGACACTGTCTCCCACTGCCTTCTCTCGGAGAGGCTGGCAGCTCATGACTTAGCTGGGTGTACTCTTCCCTAGGTGAGGAACTGGCTGCATGGGTGCACCCAGAGAGTGGTGGTGAATGGAGTTAAATCCAGCTCATGACCGGTCATGAGTGGTGTTCTCCAGTGCTGGGGCCAGTCCTCTTTAACATCTTCATTGATGATCTGGATGAGAGGATTGAGCGCACCCTCATCAAACTTGCAGACAACACCAAGTCAGGAGGAAGAGCTGATCTGCCTGAGGCTTGGAAATCTTTACAAAGCGATCTGGACAGGTTGGATTGATGGTCTGAGACCAACTGTATGAGGTTCAACAAGGCCAAGTGCCAGGTCCTGCACTTCAGCCACAACAATCCCATGTGACTTTAGAGGCTGAGGGCAGAGTGGCTGGAGAGCTGTGCGACAGAAAAGGATCTGCGAGTGTTGGTTGACAGTCCACTGAACATGAGCCAGCCGTGTGCTCAGGTGGCCAAGAAGGCCACCTGGTTTACATCAGGAACAGTGTAGCCAGCAGGACCAGGGAAGAAGTGATCATTTCCCTGTACTTGACACTGGTGAGGCCTCAATTCGAATACTGTGTTCAGTTTTGGGTCCCTCATTACAAGAAAGACCTGGGGATGCTAGAGTGTGTCCAAAGAAGGGCTGTGAAGCTGGTGAAGGGGCACAGACCTTATGAGCTGAGAGAGCTGGGATGATTTAGTCTGGAGGAGACCCCAGAGAGACCTTATCGCTCTCTACAACTACCTGAAAGAAGGTTGTAGTGAGGTGGAGGTTGATCTCTTCTCCAGAATAACTACCCATAGACAAGAGGAAACAGCCTCATGTTGCACCAAAGGAAGTTCAGGTTAGACATTAGGAAGAATTTTTACAAGGAAGCAATGGTGAAGCATTGGAACAGGCAGCCCGGGGAAGTGTGGGAGACACTGTCCCTGGCAGTGTTCAAGAAACGTGTAGATGAGGCGCTTAGGGACATGGTTTAGCAGGCAGGGTGTTGTAGGATTTACAGTTGGACTCAATTATCTTAAAGGTCTTTTCCAACTATAATGATTCTATGATTCTATGGTTCTATGATACTTTTATCTCCTAGTCTTTAGAAAGATATGAGCCTCCCCTTATGACAGGAGAAGAGTCTACCAGCATTTCTATTTTCACATCTTTAGTACTGGACACAGGCTCAAGCTTCTCTGATTTTAGGTACTTATGTGGCTACACCCTAAATGATAAGGCAGTCACTTTTCCATGTATACTAAAAGACATTAAATATTATGCACAGTGCCCACAGAAATGATTTATGCAAAAATGGTCAAGCATGGAGAGGTATTTAATAATAGCAGAATCTTCTCACCAACACTAGCCTTTACTCAAATGACAATATTTCTAGATGATGAATAATTACAGAAATATGCACAGAATATATAAACTTTTGGGAATTTTTGACTTTTGTGTTTTTGGTATTTTAGCCAATATTTATTCTCTCCCAGTCATTTTTTATGTTTTAAAATATATAAAACTGAAAGAAGTATTTCTCTTCAAAGCTTTCTTTTATTAGGCAAATTTCTGAGCCTTTTTTGATCTAAAGCAAATGCTAATGTAAGACATTCTGCAGTGGCAGTTTTAGATCAGGATGGGATAAACATTTTAAGATACACCAGGTATCTTTCATCTGTCACTCATAAGTTTGCTTCAAAAGCAACAATGAGACAGTGAGTATGATTTCCACCTGATGACATTCCTGGAATAGTAAAGCATGACTGAGTCGGGTAAGAGTAACAGAACAGATTCTGTACAATTTTGTAATTACACAAAAATTTACTGTCTTTTATTTTTTCCACAATTCCAAAAGAATCGCATGGCACAATAACATCATATGCATTCATTGAATACTGCTATTTATATCTCATGAATTAAAAACCTTTTTAAGCTACTTTTGAACTTACGGAGCACTATTTTATATCAAGATGTTATTCCTGTTATATTAACAGGAAAGCTTCCATGTTTATTGTCCATGTTAACAATCATTTGAACGGAGCATTTTCCTTAGAAATAATCAGTTAGATTACTTGTTTATGGTTATTTTTAAGAGGAAAATGTATCCAAAAGCATTCTAAAATGGGAAATAATAGAAAAACATTAAATATTTTCTTCCTGTGTGAATATATCAGAAAGTTTTGCCTGCCTGGAAAACTCAGCAGTTCAGGTGCTGCAGCTCTAAGAAGGAAGATATCCTGTAAGGTTTTCTTGATTCTGCTCTTCCACAGGGAGACTGAGAATATTTTCACAGAGCTTGGCTGATCCACATATCCAGCTGTCCTCTATAACTATTTTGAGGAAGTGGAGGCAAGAGGAAAGATCAGATGATATCTTCAGATTCTGGACATCAGCAGCCATCAAAAATCCACCAATTTAGACACAATTGATAAGACTGAATAAGACTGAAATAACAGTGAGTTAAGTTGTTGAATTTGTGGTTTTTTTTCTTTTTTTTTTTCTTTTCCCAAAGTAGATGTATATCATACAAAGAGCAATCCTTTATAGGTAAAATGTCTTTACCTTTACTTTTAACAAGAACTAATTAGTTGTTTTTCAATGAGATCCTTATCAACAATTAAGGTATCTTACTGGTCTGAAGCTTTCTGTCCTTTGTTCAGTGATCATTGAACTCTACTAATTTTACTGATAACATAGTGATTTTTAAATATGATTTGCTATTTTTTAACAGAATTACTTACAGATGTAACGATTATTCCTAGACATTAGGTTTACATGTGTAAAAATGATCCTTTAGAACTTATGCCAAATTGCCAGACAAGCCTTAGTCCCTTACTGCTGCACATGTAGAACACGGATGCGTTAATAATGCAGATAAAACTCAGTTTTAAAAAGCTACCATATATATGACAGATTCTGAAGATCTCCATTTCAGACTAGAAACACTTTTTACAGACTACTTTATATTCACTGAATTCAAAGGAACTGCTCTTGCAAGTAATGTGATACCATTAGCCCTTTTTGATTTAAACAGTAGCTCTCTTTTAGAAAAAGACTCTTTCTAAAAGCAATTAGAAATATTCCTCTACTAGAAGTACGGTATTGTCTGAATTGCATACTACTACAAGTATTTTCTGAAGCAGTATTATAGTGTATTCAGGGTTAGAACTTCGAGTTCTAACCCTGAAAGTATAGACGATGGCTACTTTGCTTTAATTCTTATCCTAATAACAAATAATATATAATATTGTAAAGTTAAAGAGAATAATTGATTTTACTCCTTAAAAGAGGGAAGCTTTTACAGTTATCCTTCTCCAGTTTCTAAATATATTTGAATTATATATTTTCCAGTGCCAGTTCCAAAGTACATGGTACCATCATAAAGATGGTGTTTTTCAGAAAATGTGTTATATTATAGTCCAGTCCTCCCTGTGTTAAATTCAATGTACAGTTTTCACCATTTTTGATGAAATTATCGTTATTCTTCTAAATTAAATGTATTCTTCTTTCCATTCTGCCATTTCCCTAGCTAGTCATAGCTCCAGAAATGCCAATGTACAGGGATCCAATCATGTCACTGAAGGAAGAGTGACACACTTAAACAAAATGAGGTAAAATTATCCCTATCCACTACTCTACTTTCAAGCTAGTTCGCTTAGCTTTTTCCCAAACCAAGACGTGTTTCATTTCTTTATTCTTCCTCTAATGTTTCCTTAAAAACAGATGTTTACGGACTTCTATTTCCATACTAATAAAGCTGGCATTACCCTTCTGTATAGCGATTCATACTAGCTAAACTACCATTCACATTCTTCTCTTACAGTCTTTCTTACAGGTATCCTAATACTGCATTATAATATATACTATAGTCAGGCCTACTAAGTTAAAATCAAATGATAAGTCTTCTGTAGTAGTTTGTTATAGAAATTGCCTTCATCTCACAAAATATTGCATTTGCTAATAACTCTGTAATTACCATATACATCATGAATATACTAATGAAATGTGTATTGGGAAGGCATGACTACTGTATTAGAAGCATCCATCATATTTTAGGCTATATAGGCTATAATAGAAGTAGAAATATGTGAAATTTGAATTTCTCTTTGCTGAGCTGCCTGATAATGTTTGCTTTATTCTTATTTCAGTTTTTGTTTTGCTACCTCTTTTTAAGACTTGCAAAACATCTTACAGAGTGTTTACACACTTCTTTTTCAAATGCACATAAAACAGGGTATCTCCATAAACTTTAAACAATAAAACAACAACTTCTAAACCATCAAAAACTGTTCCAGATAACTAAGAGCCTTCAAATCTAATAAACATCTAATGCAATCTATGAATGACTTTTTTGAAACCTTGTGCATCGTGGCATTACAGGGCAGCAAAGACGGGAGACTGTCCACATCCCTTCTTTTCTTTTTTATGACTTCTTTCACCAACACTTCAGCAACCATCTAGGAGGAGAGACAGCTTTCTCTGGGGTATCACTCTTGCACCACTGTAACGGGTAGCAATGTATGGCTTTGTGCCGAGACTCCCTGATGGCCCAGCTGACCATCCACTCAGCTGTACTGCATCCACGCAGATATTCGTCTCTCTCAACAACAGGGCTTTGTCCTTCAGGAATGAAGCAGGAGCACAGTGTTCAGAGATTTAAGAGCTGTCTGGGACCTTCAAAACCATGCACAAACCCCAAAGCAAAATGAACTGTGCTTGAGACAGAAGTTTATTTAAATAGCTCTTAAACTCATGAAATCTCTTCAGGCAAAATTTTCCAGTACCCTCACTAAATAAAATATTTTCCAAATACTTAGATTTGAGTACATTAGTTATTCATCATCCTGTTTCTCACTGCAGAACATTCCTAAATAGTTGGAAGTAAATATCACTTCTCTCATTTTTCTTTTCTCTAAATTACCATATTCCCCCAGTCCTGCATTATTTT
>JAUBNY010001187.1:1422760-1435956 GCA_032275445.1 Crypturellus soui
ATAGTTGGAAGTAAATATCACTTCTCTCATTTTTCTTTTCTCTAAATTACCATATTCCCCCAGTCCTGCATTATTTTGTCATAGGCCATGTTGTCTAAACTCTGATCATTCTCTCTGTTCTTAGTTTTTGCACAATACCCCTTTAACATGAGGTTAATTCTGGGAACAGAACTCCAGCAGAAGTCCTACTGGTGCCAAGTAGAAGGAAAATATATTTCAATGTTGTATAATGGTCACATTCCTGTCCAAATTTTATTTGCCTTTTTCCCTTTTGTAACAATAAAAGACTGTTGGCTCACAGACAGCTTCTCACCAACGAGTGCATTCTTATCTATTAGATGATTACACAGTTAAATGTCCCTAACCTATATTGTTCAACAGATTATTCTTGTTCTAGCAAAGTACATCTTGCTCATCCCTATTGCATGTAATATTATTTTAATAAGTCATGCCCTTAAATTAAGTTTACTATGAATTCTAATCTTTCCATAAAATGTACTTCCTTCATCAGGTCTATAAATTTAATAAGACTACTCCCTATTCCATCCTCTGAAAAGGTGATGAAAGTAGTACATAATTCTGGACAGAGCAGGAGTCCCTGAAGATTAGTGGATTCATTCTTCAGTACTCATATGTCCCATTGGCAATTTCATCTTAAACATGCTTTTCAATGAAGTTTGCATATACTGTAATAATTTAATCTGAACATCTTTTTCCTAACTTAATCCTAAGAGAAGGAGATGATATCAAAAACTATGCTAAAACCAAAATATACAAAAATCTGCTGCTGTATACTAAAGGACTGTTACGATATCAGAGAAAGTAATTACAGAATTTCTGTGCAGTTTGGTCTTGGTAAATCCATGTTGGTCATTCCTCAACTCCCCATGTTATCTATATTACCTTTCAAGTTTTGCTTTTCTGGGTCCTCTTTTCATTTATCTTCTTCTTAATTCTAATCAAGTCATTTTTAAATAAGGTCCTTTTTTATTATTTTTTTGCTAAATGTACTCTCTTTATATTTCTGCTCATCCGTTTTTGTCTCCAGATTCATCCTCACTAAACTATCCACAGACAGGATGCTTGCTTATATATGATGTCAATTAAGAGTTTTCAAGTTATTCAAGTTGCAATTGCCCTGGTATTGTTTCTTCAGAGTACTCCAGTATCTGGTTCCTTTAGCTTGTCCCTCTAGCAAACCTTGCCTCCTGAATCCATGGGTGATAACATCAGCATGTTCCAAAAATCTGGGCTGTCTGGATGGGGTCTGCATCATCCTACTTGATCCTCTACTTTATCCTCTGTATAGATACCAGAATCCAAGTTTGTCCTTTAAAGATCTCTTTTTGTCAATGGAAATCAACAGACTTTTCAAATGCATGGTTTCTCAGACCTCAGCACCTTGTATCAAAAGCACTCTGAAAACTTACAGGAAATTTATTCTTCTTTGTTATCTGGGTCTCACAGCGCATGTAAGTATCACTGACATTTAAGAATATTTTTCCTGTATCTTTCTTGGTCTCTTTCTTGCCTTTTCTGACCAAGACATAACCTTCAAAATTAATGCCATGTCACACTCCACAAGCCTTTATCATCAAGTAAATGTCAGCTGAAGCAGAATGCTGTCCATACAGTAAAACATTCAGTTCCTCCCATATTATCTAAGATGTTTGGTGGAACAACCCACTATTCTCTTTTATTGTCCCTCTCCTGACCTTATGCTAAATACCTCTATTTCTGCCAAAGTATATTCTTTTGTCAAGGGCAGAATAGTTCATGCCTGGGTAATGGGTTTTGTGAACCTGTGTCAATAAATCAGTAAGTTTGTGAGACAGAGATGCAGTCTCTCCTAGTGCCTTGGGGTTTAGGGAACATTATCCCATGGTCAAGGCAGCTGAAGGTCTGCTGGAAGCACCATCTGCTCACTCACGTATTTATCTCCATGTCACATCTGTTCCTGAGCTCTGACCTTTGATCACCAGAAGGGACAAAAATACCACCTGAGATACCTACCTCTTTGCCCTCCCCCCATTGCCAGAGCCTTATGGTAGCTTTTAATTTGCATAAGCACATTCCCAGCAGTATTATTAGCATCTTCATTGAATATTAGCACAGGGCAGTTTTCAAGGGGTTGGATGAGCCTTAGCAACATTTCAATAACACCAGGATCCAGGCCCCTGGGAGGCAGCATTTCTTCCAAAATGTCAAGTTGTCGCTTGCTCCACGACGAAGTCGGGACGCCCAGGACGCATGCCATACGTAAGCTTTTATTGATCAAGTAGGCACAGTGCTTCAGACCCCACGCTTGCGCGTGCACATGCGTGTGCACTCCCCTCCCCGCTGAGTCCGTCTTATATACTCTTCATCCTCATCATGGCTGCATGGTGACTCCTGATTTGCTGTTCCACTCAGTTCCTCTTCGTTGACAACTTCCACGTTTTTACTTCCTTTAAGTAAGTTGTTTACCTGCTGCAGTCCGTATTTTTCCAGATGGTTTCAAGGATATGGTAACTTGAGAAAGTTTCAGCTCTCAGACAACTGAAGGCTGTCTGACCAATTCTCAGTCCCCACATCTCCCCCTTTTTGTTTTCCTACAATGAATGCCGCGTTTACCATCCGCTGCAGGGCCCTTTGCAGACAGGATAGCAAACAGGGCAGTATTGCTAATACCATTAACACCATTCCCACAACAGTCATTCCCATTTTGATCTATGCCATCCTCCATCCTGGAATCACCCAATTACCCAGTCAATCATTAAGCCATCTCGATCCATCATGTTCCTGCAGGTGATTCATTTCGTCCTCAAAGCAGGCCTCCATATCAAGTCTTATCAAGAGATAGGTTCCACTGTCACTGTCATCAGCACTTTCATTGACAGATCTTATAGTCTTGTCAAAAAATGGTGTTACTTGATGTTTCTCATACAACCTCATCTTTAAATTTGCTAACTTCATGAGAATTTCATGTTCTCTTCCAACCCTTCCCCCTGTACACATCCTTACTTAAAATGAAACAAAACAAAACAAAGCACATTTTTTTTTCTTCTTAGACAAGCCTATGATTTTTCAAGCGTATTCAAGTTTGGTAATTCCAGGGATCATTTTGCTAACCACAATTAAAAGTACAGTAGAAGAAAAGAATACAAACTCATCCATCCTTAGGGCAAGTGGTTAAAGAGAAGATAAATGTCTTTAGCAATAAGCTTTTGCCTTAACTAAACCTTTGAGTGCATTCTTGAAATATTTCCTGAAACTATGCTTTAGTAAACAGTGCATTTTTACAGTGGAATTAATGAGCTTAGAGTGCAAAGAACTATCCAATAGACAGTTATACTTATTATACATTTTAAGGAATACCTAATATTACATCAAATCAACTTTCTGACATAAAGATTAATTTAAATGAGGATTTACATTTTGCTTTATTTAAGTCTCTAACAGGAATGGAGTCAGAGATAAGAATATTCTAGGGAAACACTGAGAAAATAATTTCGAAGTAAAAACATTTTATGGTGTAAATAGTATTGTCTGATAATATAAACAAATTCTGTTCATATTTGTCAAAATTTACTGATATTTTGTCATTTTCAGGTTCTTGATGGCAGAAATTGACTCATTTGGAAGGAAAGGAAGTGAGACAATCAATCAGCTGGAACTCAGCTTTTTAAAAGATATGCCACAGTTTTATCTTTGCAATGGCCAGGAAGAAAGATCAAGATCACCAAAATTTAGAGAAAGGAAACTTTCTGAAAATTTGTGAAGGACAAATCATTTCACAATAAATACAAATATCATCTAATGAGGAATGAGATAATATTGCTGGATCATCTATATAAAAATTAATGGTTATGTTACTCTTTAAAACAAACAGAAGATTGATTCCAATTTAAAAGGCATATACAGTCAAAACAGTCAAGTCTTTTATCACAAAATACTCAGTACTCAAGAAAAGACAAAAATCTTTGAAAAGTTAGCATTGAGATAAGCAGAGCAGCTTTGAGACAGAAGACCATCTAACAGATAATTGTTTAGTAACCAGATTTAAAAAAAAAAAGAAGCACATTACAGCTAATAATTGAATTTCTTCTTAAATGAGTAATGTGGGAGCCTGACTGTCCATCTCAGAAAAAAAAAAAATCAAGATTTCCAATAAAGAAGAAGGATAATATTGGTTCAAGAACACACAAAGGGAAAATCCCGTGAAAAACAAGAAAGCCCATAAAAAGGCTTTTAGCGGGATGGATTTCCTTTGAAAGAAATGTGGCGGTTAGGGACAAAGCAGAACACAGGATGGAGGAGAATTCCTCAAAAAAAAAAAACAAAACCAGAAACAGAAACAGAAACGGAAATGTATATGCAACGTGTAAGTGAAAAGTCTGGAGTCTTGTTTGTCAAAGAGAAGGAATAGGAGAGATGACCCAATCAACAGTAAGTTGATTTTTTGAATTATTTTACCTATTTTGAAAGTCAAAAAGGAAGAACAAGCTGGGTTAATCTCCAATCTTGCAATGCTACTAAATTTAAATTTAAAATGGATATAAAGGTGACTGATTTGTAAAGAGATTTTACAAGAGATGATTCTTGGTACCAGATGGAGCAGTTGTGGATAGTCCTAAGCAGCCCTGGGGACAGATAAGTTGCCTTGTCTAGTTCAAAATCTACCTTATCAACAAAAAGGAAGGGGCATGCACTTGACACACAGAGCATTAATGAGATTCCAATAAAATGCCTAGCTAAATCTAAGTAGGGGGCTTAAAAACAAATGGAAAGGATTTTAAAAAAAGCAGGAGCAGCTTGACCTAAGTTGGGCCATAATGGCCTCAAATCTATTTAGAATTTATTGAAAGAAGAGACCTTATTTTCTGCATTTTGTTAAGGTGTTTTTGCCAAGTGTTGCTCTTATGAAAGAAGTAACTACAGAACATAGCAATAAGTAAGTAGCATGCAGTATTAAACTGACAATGTGGTGTGTCCTTAGTGCTTATGCTAGTCATCACTTAGCTAAGCCACAGATACATTTTTAACAACACTTTAAGGATGCAAAGAACCAAATGCAGTATTCCAAGATGCCCAATTACATCAGAATGCTACAACAAAAGCCTTCCCAAAATTGCACAGACTTTTTTTGATTTCCATGACACATTAGAAATCTATTTCATTAACTGATGGGATAGACTTCACAAAAATGTTCTCTCTCCAGTCAGTTCCTGGCTGATTTACCTGCTTCATTTTTTCTATTTTTCTAGTAGTTCTAAAAATGCCCAAGTGATACACAAAAGAAAAATGAGGATTTTTATACCAGTTAATTAACCTTTTTACACTATTGACCTCACTAAAATGCTTCCTGTATCCCTGTATGTATTTCTTTTTAATAGCTTTCTCCCAACAGTGACTTCTCAAATTATTCTTTTTCAGCATCATGGATCTGTTCATTTAAGGGGGAGTTAAAATTCCCCTACCATGGGAAAGTTTTCTGAGAGAACGCTACGGCGCTGGTTGCCAGAGTCCAGAAGAAGCTTTCTTTGTTGATCTGTACAGCGTGCTGGCTCCAAGGCAGTGGCACAGCTACTGAACCGTTGGCAGGCGAACTATACCTGGGCCCACAGAGCAGCCAAGATGCACAGCACAGAGATGTGCAGGGAGACCAGCGTTCACATCTGGCCTCCTTTCAGTTCTGGCAGCAGACCTCTGGTGGGCTACACTTGCCAATCTTTATTTATGCTTTGCATAAGTCTTCAGAAATTACTAAGATTTCTTCTCTTATCTGTGGCTATGGGTTCACTTAATGCGGCCACCTTGTTTATTTCTGAGTCATCAAGAATAAACTATTTAAGAATAGCGGTATCTACTCAATCTGTATTTCAATTACTTCCACATTTAAAATGATTGCACTTGTAACACGTGCTTAAGATGAAGCATTGTAACATGTGCTTCACAATATCTGGAAATGGCTTTCTTTCAACTGGAATGCAGCAAGTCATTCATATAGACATTAGTTTGGACTTGTCTTTAGAATACGAAAACAACCTATTATTTCAGAAGTCTAAGCTTCAGAAAACTTCAAAGTCACTATTGCTACAGCCTCATTTTAAGATGCGAGCAGGCCACAGCAACACCTCCTTCAGCTGAAGCTAAAGGCAAAACTGGAAGCAGACAATTATGCAGAAAGGCTTTGCCCACTCCACAACTTCCCAGTGCTAGGACTCTTGATAAATCAGCATAAAGCCTCTAGGTTTCTTCACTTGTACACATATTGTCTCTTACTTTTAATGTTTGGCCTTCACTATTTTCCTGTCTACAGCAGGACTCTGCAGAGAGAGAAAAACTTATGGTTGGGACCCTAAGCCTTGCCAGAGGGGGCAAATAAGACACTGTGATGTGTGAATGGTGTTGATTTACTCAGCTTACTTTCTGTGATCTAACGCATTCACCCTTCTTTCAGCAACACCATTAGAAAGAGTAATGAAACCCGCACAGCTCTCTCTGCTGTGCTAGATGATGTTTGTGGGGGTCTATGTGAGAAGGTGTGTCAAATGTGAGAACCACCAAGCCCTGAGACCTGCAGAGCAGGGCAGTGTAAAACTACCTGAGTAGGTAACTCACTAGAAGAAAAGGCAGAGAAGGGACAGCAGCAAAAATGTTCACACGAGTAACAAAACAATGACAATTATTTGAGCTCAGCACTGTACTCCCACACAGGTTCAAAGAGTACATCTCAAAGCTTTGCTCAGATGTACTTCATCTTGGAAAAACTGGGGAGCTCCATGTGCAGTTGGTACCAGCACTAGACACAAAACAATTTCAGAACAGTGGCCAATGTTAGACCAACCTGGTGTGTCAGCCGAATTTATACTGAGGTCACAGAATTTTAGTTCTGCTTCTGCAGGTATCTAGGTTAATGGAGCAAATCAAGGTATTTCTATAAGTAAGCCTTCCACAAGGCAAAGCTCAACAGAAGCAGGTCCGTGTGGAGTCAGAAGTTCTTAATTAAAACCACAGAATCACAGAACAGCTGAGGTTAAAAGACCTTGAAAGATCATCTAGTCTACCCCCCTGCTTAGGCAAGGTCATCTAGAGGATGAAGCTTTGTGCGCCAGTCTTGTTTGCAGCAGGTCTGCCCTTTCCCACTCTTTCCTAGACTCCTCAGAACTATGCTAAATTCCCTTTCAAGTCCTAATTGATGTCCCATTTACAAGCTTGTAAACAACCAGTGTGAATTTATCTGAAAATATGGCTAAATAACTTCCTCATTTTTCAAGACTTGTAAGGTAATGTATAGTGCAAGTTTCATTTTCTATTAGCTTTGGATTTCCCAATATAAGAAGATTTTCATTCCAAATTTAGTAACTGAGGATTAAAGAATCCATAAGCTTTTTGCTCCTAAAGAATTTTTCTTTTTTTTTTTTTTTTTTTTTGTAAACTGACAGGCCAATCATGCAATCAAAATTATTCATCAAAATTATGGCATTCATCCACATCCCATATTTTGCAGATCAACTAAGATCATTTTGCTCTCCATCTAGGTGCTGTAGTCTACTAATCTGAACATAAGTTATTATTTTAGCAGCACTCAGTAACCCACAAATATGGTTGATACCCATGAGTTCAGTACGCTTCACTCTTGCTACTATTTGCTGTGGCTAGCAAGACTATCTTTAAATTGACAGGAAGCTTCCTATCCCCCAAAACTATAGAATATCTATAACAAACCAAGTGAAATTCAGCAGCAGATATAATTTACAGCAAGAATAAAATGACTTTAATGACCTTTATTAAAAATCAGTTCTGAATAGATGAAAGTGTATTATTTTAATGGCTTTATTTTCTTTTTTTGGAAAGGTAACACAAACCTAAATCTTCAGAGCAATTGACAGGATAGAAAAAAGAAATATAATCTGAATAGGTCATGCATATATAAGACAGATTGATGAGACGATCTAAAATTGAACATGCAATAAAAATGGAGTGATTTTTCATAAAAGAAAATAACGTTAAGAAATTCAAACAAAACAGTTGTCAGAAATTAATACAACCTTCAGAAAAGGTTGTATTATTTTCTTGAGAAAAGAAAAAATATACGGATCATTCACTAGAGATCATTACAGCTTTTAAGCTACCTGTGTTACTGGGGTAACTCTGCAACTTATGAAGCAGTTTAGCCACATTAAAAAAACCTCTGCATCCCACAGAAAACCAGACTGCATTTGGATCCTAGTCATCTTCAGTATCATTCAGTAAGCACTAGACAAAAAAAGAATGGCTACCAAAGGGGATCTGGGAGAACTACCAGCACCCACCAGAAGTGCTGTGCCGTTTCTGTGTGTTTCTGTGTGCGCGTGAGTGTATTCCTCTGTCCTCTGAACAACAATCTAACTCATTTTGGCTTGCAGATATGGTCAATGAAAATCTGAAATACTAATATTTTAAGCAAAGGTTGCAGTAAATCTCTTGAAAGACATTTAAAAGATTATTTTGAATGTTTTCAGGTAGCTATGAAGGATGGAAACTAGATGCTTGCAAAGAAACAAATAAATCAGTCTCTGTGCCATCTATTACTCTTCTGTCTTCAGTCTTCCTTCTTCTATCTGTCATTTAAGTAGAAAGTGAAGCCTAACACTCTGCATTTAGTAACTATGCAACATCAGGCAACATTCCTAAATAAAATTTTTAAAGTATGAAGTGTGTTGACTAATGCTTAATACTAACTCTTCAACCTAGAGTCAAACATTGACAATTTTAAACAGATTCCAAACAAATTACTGAACAACTTGTAAAAAGGACAAGCTAGCCCTATCGGATACGCAGATATATTTGCATATATTTATACAAAAGAATATTTGTTGCTAACATATTCCCTAACCCTTCTGAAGAATGATAGCCTGGTATTTTTAAAGTTGATCTGCTTTTGAGAAGACGGAGCCCTCCTCTGTATGAAACTTACTACAAGAATAAATCACCATCATGGGGGAGGAATTGAGTACGGCAAGTACCCATAAATTCTTTAGATTCTGAACCACACGATCCTCTATAAATGCTTGTAGCAGAGCATTTATCCAGGAGATGACAATACAGCACCTATAAGAAGGCAACGGAAGTAGAGAGGGTTTTTGTACTGTAAAAAGCTTTCATTGCATTAAATGATTTTTTCACTAACTGGAATCTTAGGATTCTTGAGTGCATTCCGATTTTAGATGCACATATACAAGCTACAAAAAAAAAGTCAAAATGATCAGTACTGTTCAAAATTTAGCAATTTTGCTTTATTTCATATGATCCACATTATCCAGTCATTGCTTTTAATCCAATGTTGAATAGAACATTGATTTGAAGTTATGGAAGGAAAAAAAAAGGATGGATATTTTTAATACATTATATAGAACAGTTGATTTATTTACAATAACAAATTACCTATCAATGGTGTCATATCAGGCAAATTCTTGTAAGGGTTCACCCTACAATAATGGGACACTGTAAAAGTATAGTGTAAAATAAAAAACAATTCCCCTACTGTCAAAATAAAAGCAGTAATATGAGAAAGTGAAAGGGGGAAATTTTGAAGTTTATGTAGTCATTCAAGTTAAAAAAAATCTAAATGCTTATTAGGCAAGTCGAGGATAAAAGGCACACCTCTCCTGAAATATTTTTAAGAGATTTACTAAAAATCTTGCTTCTCAGAATGACTGCATATCTACGACAACAAGAAAAAGTTGAATGCTTGCAATAAGGTAGGTATTCGTATTTATTAAAAATATGTGATGTAAATCTTGGGATACTGGAGGATAAAATTAAAAGTCCTCCAAACCTGATGTCTACATGGATTGTATATGGTGTGTCTATATGGGCGGCCACAGCATGAGTCCCAACTATGACAACCCAACGCTGCCAAAAATGTAGTGGTATTTTAATTATTTTAAATTAGTATTAATAAGGATGAACAAAACTTACTATGAACTATTCTATTACATAGAGAAGGGAAGGCAACTGTTTGGATCTCATTTTTCACTTGATTTTCAACATAAAAAAATAAAATGATATCTAAACTTAGTTTAGGATAAATGGTCTAATTTATATACAGTGAGATGCAGATGTAGTCAAGGTACTTGGCATGACACTGATTTGGCTTAGCTGATGCTAAGTCTCCAAAGTAAGAAAAATAAAAGTAAAAAGTCTGTATTCAGGAGATAATGTAGCAGGATTTCAATGTAGGATAGTTTATTATCTAAACAGTATGTACAAATTCTAAACATGAAAATAATGAATAACAGAAATCAGAGTCTTTACATTTACATTTTTTTTTACAAAATGTTTTTACAAGTGTATTTTTTCTCTAAATAACAGACACATACAAGATCAATCTTTTTGTATTACATACATAAATAAATATTGACTTTAAATGATTGTTATAGGAACATACTTTCTACAGCCAAACTGGATAACAGATAAGCATTTCTGTTACCTCTACTACAATATAATTAGGTAAAAAGGAAAAATTTTACATACAGACCTCTTTAATTACTTTGTAAATTGTACCTTACTAATATATTCAGTAGAGGTAAAACTGTCGTTACATTTCATGCCCACAACTGAACAATGAGTTTTGGCATGCAAAACCATATATAATCATCAACATCTGCAGGTATTCATTTACATTTTTTAAATAAAGGGTTTTTTAATTATTTTAAACTACATGCAACAGATTATCAGCATCATATTCCTCGTTACAATGCACAAGTTTGCATAACATTATTTTTAGCAACTGATGTTCACAGGTACCGATCAAAAGGGTAGGAATATACTTGGCACATAGTATATGAAAATGAATTAATAAATAAGTCCATATCACAACTACATTTACATATACACAAGACGAAAATAAAAATTTCTATGCTGCTGTACACAGAATTTAGAACAGTCTGGGTCCCATACTTTGTTCTGTAAGGCCCTGATTTAGGACAGCATTCAAGCAAATTATGCCACCCGTACTTTATTCAAGACATCACTAGAGCTCAATCTTAACTGTTAAGGTGTATACCCATCCCACTGACTTTTGTACACTTAGAAGCTTTCTTCTCTCCATACCTTCCTGAATCAGGGCTTACTTACATGAAATTCTGCCAATTCCATCTAGGAACATGGAGATGAGAGTATTATGGATTAATTTACTCACGATTCAGGTCTGCACCCACTCTTGCTAATATCAATGGTGGAGTCCCATTCACGTTAGCAAAGAGCATTTCCTTGACTTTGTGAATGACCCTGCCAAACTTTAATCCACATCAACATTGCCACAGCACGTCTTCAAATCCTTCTAAAGGCATTTAAGTTGAGGATGCTCAGCAGTGCAGAAGTCAGACCTCTTATGTGTATTAGTTCATTGCCCACATGCCATATTTTTGATAAATAAGCGAGATGATTCACATAGTAGTACGGCATAGGTTCTATCTTATCTAATTCCCCCCGCTCTATGAACAACTCAAAAACCATCAAAAAGGAAGTAGCAGGAAGAAAACACTCCCTACTTAACAAATGTTCACTGTAGAAGAAAACAAAAATTTCAGTTGCATAAAGTAGTTAGTAAAAATGGCATAATTCTGTAACTCTCCTTTTGGAAATAAAAATAAACAAAATGCATTTCATACAGAAGTCATCTGACAAATCCATCAGAATCATACATAGCAAATAATACACTAGTGTAAAGGTGCAGAGTATCTAAAAACATCCTAATATCTGTATTAGATCTGTATTAGACAACATCATTTGAGAAAATAAATCTTTAACTATAAATCAAGTAGTGAATTACAACTCTATTGCTGAATTAAATGCTTAATGTGATTTAGACTAGAAAATTAGGACAACAACCTGTGCAATTCAGTAAACGAGGCTTAATGAATTAGGCACTAAAAGCTTAAATATGCACCGCTAAATTCAAAGAATGATCAAAAATCACTCACATTTAGAATATCCATGCATAGGCTTATAGGCTTGGTTCTATTTTTGCCTTTGTATTTATTTATTTATGCTTTGGAGGGTCATTGAAATCTACGCAGTTGAAAGATGAGTTAATAAGCTGATTCAAAGAAGAAAAAATAAATTTACTTCTTAATGATCTTTGCATAACACACTTTCTCAATGTAATTCCACTCTTTATTTATTTATTTATTTATTTATTTATTTAGATGGCCAGAATCTACTTTAATAAGTAAAAACCTCTATCTTGTTCAAAAATATATTACTACTTTTAAAAATTGAATGTTTCAGGAGATTAGCATTAGCAAACAGAGCAATTATTTTGACACATTTCAGAAGGACATGGCTTTCACTCAGCAATCAAGACTGGTACGATCACTCAAGGATGCTAACTTCCCATTTACCTCCAACCAGGTTTGGCATCATTGTAATAAGGACCAACATTCACATGCTATGCTTAGCAATGTCACTCTGAATACAGCGTAATTTCATTAACATTAATCATGTCACTGTAGATTTGCTCCAGCATACATTGAATAGACTCTGATTGAAAGGTTTAGACAGAAATTTTCAAAGAAGCCTGAGGAAATTTCTTGTCCTGATCCCAGTGAATCATACTCTCACTGAGCAAAAAAGAGATTTCTTTTATCCTTATTTATGCTCTGTGCAATCTAAATGTTGAAGAAGTGTTGCATACCAGTCTGATTCAAATTATTATTTTTTCTTTTTAAAGACCTGCTGTACACATGAAACATTCACATCCAGAAAAAAAATCTGAAATCCTTCCTTTCTGACAAAATTGAAAATAATCCTTTTGCACTACAGAGATTTTGTAAAGAGATCATCTGTGTACTTGTTAATTTATTTCAGAAAAAGGGAGATAACTACTGTAGAAGAAGGAATTAAAAGCTCCATCGCCCCTAATGTTTTTGAAATAACAGTTAAAGGCCCAAACGATACAGTTATAGAAATTGTCTGGAAAAGTGCCTTGCCATTGGGTGCATATCAAAAAACGCAATATGCAAAGTGAAAAAGAATGGGAGGGAAGGAAAAAAAAAGAGTAATGCAGAAGACAGAAATGTAAAAAATAATTAGAATGAGCGAGTTCTCAGAAATTAGTTTAGTCCTCTGCAACCTCTGTGGTAGCAGCCTATATGCAGCAAAACCTATAAACTTCTTCAATATGGGCAAACTACATTTTAATATTTTCCGAGTACAGATAATCATAA
>JAUBNY010001187.1:1436056-1451702 GCA_032275445.1 Crypturellus soui
TGTTAATTTTAAGTATTTAGGTTTTCTGGGTTTCTCTTCAAGATAATAACTAAAAAATTAGAAATAGGATTTCAAAGTCATCCTTACATTATCTATCAGAAGTTAATTGATGTTAATTATCATTTGTTTCTTTACAATGGTACAACTATCATGTACACACTTCAACTACTTACTTTTTAAATGCAAGATCTCCATGGCTCAGAAGAGACCACTGACAATGCATAGGTATTATTATTCTCCTTTGTGGTGATTCTGCAATTATTAAGTACTGACTAATTTACGGGTTTTATTACTGACACTTATTTTACTTATATATTTCAGGCATATGTAGATGTTCTCTAATAGTAAAAAGCTACATAAATAAACTAGGGTTTAAACTTGGGAAATGAAAAGCTTTAAGTTATCAGTTTAAACACACTGATGTTCTGGCCTTCAGTGTTCAAAAGTATGTATACATCACAGGACAACCTCTCAAATATTAACATCAAAGTCAGGAAGATAAAAAGCTGTACACTCTGCACCCTTTCAATCTACTTTAAATTCAGGAATACAAAAAAAGCATTATGATAAACCCACTTGATTTTCTCACAAGTGTTGAGCTGGATGCAATCTTCAGCTTGTTGTGTAATGGTGGTATTGAAATGATACTTGCTGTAGGTTTCATCCTGGTGTTGGTATAAATGCAATTTTTCATGGCTAAAATACATAGAAGTAGATATAGATCCTACAGGATGGGAACTTCCACTGGAAAATTGGATTCATTGCTCCTACAGATGTTCATTTTTCTAACTTTCATATGGGAGCTCAGTTTTTTTCTCAGTTATTTGTGTAATTACTTGGAACAGTCTAATATTTCTCTGGGGGTGGCTTGTAATGATGTGGATGATGTTGCTTCAGATGAGGTCCTAAACAAAAAACAACAACAGAAAAAGGAAAATATATGTGCATATTCCTTGAACATGTGATGTCACTACACTTAACATCTCATAAGGCCTCCTACAGGCCTTCAACTTGTAAGAGATCTGCCTGTGTTGACAAATATGTGCATGTTCATTCCAGATACCTCCAGCACAATGGTTAAAGGACGAAGAATGAAGTAGATATGACTTTTGGACTAATTTGTTATATTTCTGCTGGGCTTTACAACAGTAAGATATGCTTTTCAGAAACTTTTATAATGCTAGAAATAGCTATTAAGAAGTTTGCTCTGATTTGGAAATATTACTAGGCCTATAGTCATGCTGAACTGAATCCACCCAAGAAAATCTAATCTTGGAAACTAAACAATCCCAAGCCTAGACAGTATTGGGCGACAGATCAGCTTTGAATCTCAGGGTATACAGGCATCACTCAAAGTAATGTGGTTGAAGAAATGATGGCAGACCACAAAAAAATTCCATAAGCCTCAAGCATTTTTCGTTGACAGATATGGAAAAGAATAATAGGTTGACATATGTTAAATACATGGAATGCTACTAGGACCAGTAAAGATTCTAAGGGCAGAGCAAACTGTTTACATGGCAGAACTTAAGATTTATAATGTCTCATCCTGTGCCAAATGGGGTAGTACTTACTGTGGGGTGAAAATGGAGGAAGATCAGGTGTTCGGAATGATTTTATGGTAGCTGGTCCTTCACCACCAGTTGTCAGTACTTGAACTTCTAATCGGTATAGCATTGATGGTCTCAGATTGGGCACAGTCAGTACATAATGATCCTGAAAATAAATAAATCAACCAAATTAATTCTCATAACATAATTCTCTAAAAATAAAACTTGGTCGCTCTAGTCAATTAACAGGTTAAACAGGTACTGTCACTCTCAGAAAGTATCTGATTTAAATCCCGATTAAAAGATTTGGCATATATGTTATTTGGTTGGGCGGATTTATCTTCAGTTCTTTGTCTTTGAATATATGGATAGAAGTCCAGATTTTTTTCCATGATGTATGGATTTCAGTCCAAGAACTGAAATACAGCTAGTTCTGAGTGCTTACCTCTGTATTAAATAGTTTTCCTAGATTATACTTTCTGTCATTATCTTAATATTTCATGTGTAAGAGATCCAAGTTCTTTCTTAGTGTTCTTGAAAACTGGTATGTTCATCATTGAAATAAATATTATTTTTGATTTCTTATTCATTATTTTTAATACAAAAGTTCATGGATAACCTTGTTTGTATTTTCTGTTTGTACATTCTACTGGTTGGTAAATTAATTCATGGCATTTCAGAGGCCTCCCTTGCTCCAGCTAATGAAAATAAATGTGGCTCCACTGGTTTCAGCAGATTTGTTCCAAGTTACACCATGAGGATCTGCCCTAGTATTCTGTGGTGGAATGATGGTGGGTTGCAGTCTAGGTCTTACTTTTCACTGCTTTATAGCTTGCATGGTCACTTACACCTGCACAGAATAACTTCAGAGTAAGGTTTTAAATGCTCCCAAATGTGAACATGTATGACTAAGGACTGAAGGGCATTAAGGAATCAAAGTCTTGATTCAGCTTATTCCAAGCTGAAAAGGACTTGACAAGCACCCAGCAGACTAGTCCCAGAAATCAGCTGCTGGGTCATTGACACTGAACAGTGCTGAGCACCCAGCGCGTTCTTCCCACCAGCCAGACTGAGCCGGCCAGGAATTTGCACAGTAAATTCTTCTGGCAGGCATGATATAGAGCACATAGCAGGGGGACATAAGTAGGGTTGTGAGAATAACTGAAAATTTGCGTTGACTGCCAGAGTAAAAGGTAAAGGAAGGGGGAGGGAAAGAGAGAAAAGGCAGAGGAAAAGTGTATTTTTACTGTCAAATAATTGCATATTCTAGGATGGAGGTGCTAATAATATACCTTGCTGAAGCTGTTCCACTTCATATAAAATACTTGACGGGTAAGAGAGAGTAAGGAACGCGTACATCACACTCGTACACTCATAACTACTCATATGTTCTTCCTGGAGTTGGGACCTTTATGTTTCAGCCCCTGCTGAAATATTAGATTCTTACCAATCAGAGACTACCAACAAGAATGTGTGAGTGATCCTCACCATAAAATATCCTACATTCTGGTGGCGGTAACATTCCTCTGAGAGGTAGGAGATGTTTCAACCCAAACCACAGTTTTATGCAAGTTAACTACTTGCCTTAAATAAACAAGTAGATAGACAGATATTTGTGTAAATGAAATTTCCAGGCTTTTCAGTAGTAAAAACATAAAAAAAATACAAAAACTTGAAACAAAATACAATGCAAAGGAGTGTGCTAAATTAAATGCAATGCATATTTCAGACTAATTGGACCAAAAGCTAAAAAAAAAAAAAAAAAGACATGCTGAATAAAACACATTCCTGCTCCTAAAAGATGAAAACTGCAGTGAAAAGTAGTATCTAATTGTCTCTAACCTTGCTTATTATTCTGCCAAAGTGGCTGCTAACAGACAGAGGTCTGTGAGTAACTAAATTAATGTAATCCTGTCACATGGATTGCTGAAGGAACTAAGGCACTATGGTCCCACCTAGGAACATAACTGGTGGGAACTACCTTGGGGCTACACTACCTAGCACCACTACACTCTGGACCAAACAAAATACCGCACTGCAAAAAACACAAAGCACTGCACAGTAGTTGGCTTCATAGTTTTAAGACTCCACAGTTTTGCTTCTCCCCTCCACAAGAGGTCTTGACACACAGAGGTCCCCGCTTCAGAGCAGTTTGCTTTCCTGAATTAAGAACTAAGAACCTTGTCTTGAATTTGCAGAAATTTTTTGAGCATAATAAAACATCTTGTGCATTCTTTGATGAAGCAAATGTGAAAAGATTTGCAGCCAGTTCTGCTCGAGACATAACTGCCTCAATACACTTCCCAGGAGTTAACATGAAAACTTCGAATGTCCTTAGCAGACTTGGGATCAGCTGCTTAGGCCCTTTGGTTGACTCTGGTGGGCCTGGCAACAGAATGAATGAAAAACTTCTTACCCGCTTCTACCAGAAGAACTGAAATAGCAAAAGTCATCTTAAAGAAAATGGAAGAATTAAAATTAATCATTCTTACACTTTCAATTAACATTGAAATCTAGTCCTCTTTTAAATTAATTGGCATTGGGACAACGATGCACATTAGCAGAAGGAGAAGAGAGTTTTATTCTTCTTAGAGCAAGGAATGACACACGGGAAAGGAAATTTTCCTTAAAGCCAGCCACGTTCTCAATGTGGATACCAAATAATTATTAAAATTATAATAACCAGTAAGTAGAACAGTCTGATCATCAAAAGAACCTGCTTTTATACTGAACTGTAGTAGCAAAAAATATCTGATGATCTTTTCATCCCTTCAGGCTCTTCTCAGATATCGTTACTAATTTGACAATTGTGCACATTAAAATGTTTGATGTGTCATCCAGAAGAGTAGCTGTGCTTGAGATATCTCTCAGATAAGGAGAAAAAATTAAAGTACTTCCTGCTTCAACTTGCCTGCAGATCCAGAGAGCACTGTATATGACATCTGAATCACCACTAAAAATTAAGAACAAGGTACATATGCACATGCTTTTTAAACCCCTAGCAATGTAAATTGATAGACAACTTACTGCTGGCAGTATCTGCGACTGTGAAATGATGCTGTTGGGTAAGCTGTTCTGTCGGCTTTCCGTGGTTACTTCTGCCCACGTCACTTGAAACCCTGTCATGGGCTGATGAAGGACTGCCTTGGATATCTTCCAGGAGAAATGACCAGTGATGTTACCTTCCTGAACAATGAAAGACGCAGATAGATTCTCGGGTTTGGCCAACACTTTGGGTAGAACTGGCACTATAAATTTGGAAAGCAAAAAGATAAGCTAAACTTTGAGAGAGAATGTTTTAAAATATTCACGTAACTTCATATACCAAGGTCAGACAGAATTCCTTTTCTTGTGCTTACCCAGGCACAGCTTATCCTGCCAGCTTTCTGCCATCTCATTTCTCAATGTTAACCAAATCCTGTCTTATACCATTGGCATTTTTGGCCAAATTATCAACTTCTGTCAGCTAGAGGTGACAGAAAGGAAAGCCCAAGGCATCAGAACTGCCTTGTAAAAGTATAAACATCTCATTTACAGACAACCGTCCTGCTCTTTCTCTGCATTTCAGAATATGGGATCTAACCTTTAGTTTTGAACCATGAGAAAACTCACAGGATAGTCCAGAACTTCTTGATGTGGGTATAAAGCAAAATCGATGTTATAAACTTAACATTTGTTAAGTGAAAGGGGCACATTAATTAGGGGAAACATATGCCTGAGTTTTCCTAAGGATTACAAGAAGATGACTGTAATGCTGGAGAATGTCAGGAATGGGGAGAGAAGCAAGTGGCAGCAGTTGGTAGGAGGACTCTTAAGATGACTTCCCAGAGAAGAAAAATGTTTTGACAGCTTGCGAGGGGCTCACAGTGAAGGGGTACTCTTGAGCTAAAGGGTGAGGTTTCCACTTGGCTAGGCAAAGCCAAGCTGACCTGACCTGGGCTGGCAACTGCCCTGTTTGAGCGGGTAGCTGGACTAGCTGACTCCAGAAGTCCTTTCCAGCTAACCCCCCTTTGATTCTGGAACTTGCTATAACCTTTCATACTATACTTAACACTATGGCACTCCTGTCAAAGGTCAAAGAGCTGCTTTGTTTGCTTTTTGAAAATAAAATTCATCTAAACTAAATTAAACTTAGACACCTACTTGCCTCAATAGCAAAATGCTCACAAGATGGACTAGGCCAGCATAGTTATGGTTACAATTATCATCTATTATTATTATCTTCAAAAAATAAAATCCATGCAATAAATATGATCCTATGTTTACAAACAGTCCACTAAAATTAACACTTGACTAAACAATTGACTAAACAGTAAGCAATGTGCTAATCAAAATCTGTACTGCACTGTATTTTAGTTGATTATATTTAGTTGAATGATTATATTTGGTTGATTGTATTTTAGTTTGATTCAGTGATCTTTTTATTTGTTCTGAATCTTTCATAACTTTCATATTCCATTTTAGAGTTGCTTTTAGAGAGATTTTTTAGTGAGCATAAATGCACTTGAACCTATTTGGCAAGTATTTCAGATAATGCCTTACCTCCTTCAGCAGGACAATTAATGTGCTTATGGTTTTTCTCTTTAAATGTAGAGCAAGGTGGGGTGACAAAGAAAGCACTCTCTGCCTTAAAACGACCTTTAGATTTTGCAGGCAAAACAGTTACTTTGTATTTGCAAGAAAATGACAGATCCTTCAGAATTATGTAGTTTTCCTAGAACAAGAAATAGAAAAAGAGCACATGCTGTAAACAGACCTCTGTATTCCTCAAAAAAACAAACAAAAACCCAACAAACAAACAAACAAGAAACAGAAAAATAATGTTGGCAGAAGATGAAAAGTTTTCTCAAAAAAAACAAACATTTTCTTGATATGCTTAACACATGCCAGCATGGGTTTTATTCAGATAATGAAGCAAACACTGCTTACATTATGATTATTTTCAGCAGTCAAATATTAGGATGGTAGTTTAGTATGTCCTTCAATTCTACACAGTTCCTTAGCCATGCTGCATCAAAGCAACTAACTTCTAACATTTTAACAGTCTCTCTGGCATGATGGCAGTGGGGGTAGCAATGCGAAGATGTAAATGCTAATCAAATTAAATAAATGTAAGAAAGCTGACTTAAGCTGCTGTAAATGACAGGCTTTGTCTGTGTTCAGCTTTTAAAGTGCATATGAAGTATGGCCTTATGAATCACTGTTTATTTTTCCTTCAGTACTTTAAGTACGTTGACCTTCTTACAAAGGTCTCCCTCCATGTTAGGGGAGAAAAACTCTACAGCTAAACTACAAAACATAATTCTCTATCTAAACATAATAACTGAAGACAAAAAAGTCTAATTTTGAAAATCACTGCCCGAAAGCTTTAGCATAAATCAAATTCAAAGGAAAAAAAAAATAAGGTATTTTCCGGGAAAATGTCCAATAGCACCTTACTTGTTATGGTTCCAAGTCTTTCACAGCCTTTTAGACCTTTCTTTCTCACTAGAACCAGTAATTTCCAGCTTTCCTCTGCATAAATCTCTTTTTTTGGGGGCCGGGGGGCTATCCCAAATAAGATTAATTTAAACTTCATCTGTGAGGATATTTTCCGTGGGACATAAAGTTTGAGTTGAGAATAGAACTGATTCCCTGTATTCCACATGTTGGGTAAATACTGTAACACGATGGACTTCCATTTAAAAGAGTAGCAAGACTATTTTGACTTTTTTAATACGGAAAATAAAAGAAAAAACAGACTTCATGTCTGACTCTTGAGAGCAGACATCTACCCGAGATTTGGGATTTTGAATGAGCTTTAGGAAGGGCCACATGAATCCATATCTCTCAAAGTGAGCTCTGAGAATAGCCAACAGTCTAATTTCGGATTCAATAATATCAAGGGCCAAGGACTTAAGTCCTGAATATTAGGAACCTAAAGTCTTTATCCACCTTCACCAATATATCCGCTTTTAGATCTTTTGTAACATAAACCTCCTGTTTCCTTGAGTTCTGAGTCCTTAGAAGAAACACAGCTTCCCAAAGTAGATTGGACCAATGACTGTAAAATTGTTGAAAGGAAATAAATGAACCATCTCCAGAATGCTTTTGGCCAGATATACAATGAGTTTTTCCTGACCCTTAGTGGAAATAAACTTATTAAATTTTAACTCTTTTTTCCATCTTCAATGTGCATAAATTGAAGCATTGTTACTGATAATAAAATTGTGTCACAATCATTTTTAATTCATCTCTGGCATTTGCTTAGCTGACCCTCGAAGAGGTAAATCTAACAGCCTGCTGCAGAAGAAATATTTTGCTTTGATTTAATCAACTTTTAATACCATTAGCTCCACTGATTTGATCTGGTATTATAGGTCAGGGTAAGAAAGAAAGGTGAATTATATTTTCTTTAGTTCTTTATAATTCACTAAATTGAATGTGATGTACCAGAAGTGTGTTATTTGAAAATATGTTACAGAACAGGATGGCACTGGCGGTAAACTGAGTATGAAAAACTGCCATTGTAAAACATTTTGGGGCTAACTTAGGTATTTACATAGAACTTCTCTCCTTATACTGATGCTGTAATTAATGCTCTGTTATCTGTCCTGCTTCCAGATTTAATGTCCAATATTCTTCGCTATTTTTTTCCTACTCTGTTATTTTCCTCAAGATGTGAAACCCACCTGGATGTCTAAAAGAAAATGTAGTTTATTGATTACAATTATTATGGTTCAATATTTGTACCATGCTACAATCTTAATTATGAATCAAACTTAATGTTCTACATGCTATACAAGCACATAGATACTTGGCTTTAACTTCCTTGTTTACTCTTGTCTTCTGAACAACATCCAACAAGCGAAGACTTTAGCCTAGCATGGGTCTTCTTTAAACAAAGATGCTAAATATCTCATTTTTTAGCTTTTGCACAAGAGGAAAATGAAAAACTCTTACTTTTTCATGAAATATAGTATAAAACATATTCTACAATGTTACAGAAGCATCCTTTCTCTAGTATTCAGCAAAGGGCTGAGGGGAGACTTACGTAAGTCAGCTCAGTTACTTTCCCGAGTCCCTTGGTGTCATTGTGTGCACAGGACTCCAGTAACCAGTGGACTTGATATTGATTCACGCTGGTATCTAAATAATATTAAAAAAAAAATTAATGTCATAATTACCCTTTATGCATTTGCCACTTTTCTGTTTTTTTATATATATAAATGAATATAAATAGGAGCAGTGTAAAGTATTCTAGAGTTGTCAGCTCCTCACTTGTTCTTCAACATCTATTAATAAAAAGTAGAAAATATCATACATTCAATAATTTAACACATCAGCAGAACAGAGATAACTTTAAAAATAAGAACTGCCATTTTCAGAAAAGTAAGTATCTAATACCAAGTGTATTTTAAAAAAATACCTCAGTGTTTCTGCTACTAAACATCCTGCAAATCTGCCAATTGCCTGTGACTGTTCATATTGCCAGTGCATTGTAATTATGCTGCCTGGCACTGCTTGGGAAATTGGTGCCTGAAGATGTGTGAAAACACCTGCAAATCCCTGAGTTTTGTCCTTTCCGAATATATAATGAGACCTGTTCACTAGCTGTCCAAATAAAATCTAATCATCCCTCTTCGGCATAATACTAAAGGCTTGAGTTTGCTCCTGCTGAAATCAGAGGAAAGACTTACAATAGTATCAATGATCTAAGCTTTAAAGCAATTTCCAGCTCTTCGTTTTTTGAGAGCTCTACATATAATTGCAGGAATAGGCATAATAATATGTACCTGCTTTTCTTAATACTGATTGCATAAGAAAGCAAAGCAAAGAGCAATAAAGAATAATACTAAAGAAAAACTCATCGGGTAGTGCAAATACCTCCTGTCATTTTTCTGGAGTTAGTTCTCCTCTATCTATAGGGTATGCAAAATTACATATCTGTTATTACTAATTAACTTGGTATGACACAGCTGCTTTTGCCCAGTACCTGATTGTGGGTTTCAGAAGAGAAAACAAGAATCTTTGAAGCCTTAAGGGTTGATCTGCCTTTAGACTGCTATGAGCAATACTGAGGCAGAAGGGAGGGATTATAAATTAAAGAGAAAATAAGCAGTGTCTGAAATTCACTCAAATGGTATTCTGGTAAAAGGACTGACTAGATGGCTGCTTGAAAACGATTTGTGTAGCAGCTGTCTTCATAACATTCACGCTAATCATTTGCATGACTTCTTTAGAAACTCAACATTTTTTCAAAAACAAATTTATAAAGAAATAACAAGCTGCCTTGTGATCATTCTCTCCCATTTAAAGATAAATAAATGGATATGCTTTCACTTGCCTCTAGTTTGTTGGGCTTTCCCACCTGATGTGCCAGGATTCACAGTGCCTTTCCAAATAGGTTCCATCTGATTTCAGCTGTCCCAGTTCACTCAGTTATTGCCTATCACCTGCTTGTGCCCCTCTCCTGGGACAAACACACAGGACATACAATCCATCACCTGGTTTCTTGGGACCTGAAATCTTTGTGCTGCTCTATTTAGCTGTGCACAGCCTGTACCAAATGACCACACGCTGAATCGCTTATTGATTGCCTGTTATCTGGTGGTCAACTACTTATCTTTTTAAATTACATGGAAGATAGACTGTTCACTATAAGGCTACTAATTGAGTATTTTCACATCTCAGGTTGTAAACTAATCACTCCACTTTTGATTCACATTCAAGACTTATCACTATCCATACATCAAGAACTGGAGAAGACCCACATTTTGGGTATGTCACTGAACACTATAACCTGAGAAACTGGTGAAAGATAAATACGAAGCATCAAAAGTTTACAACAGTTCAGCATCCAGATATATCAACATAGAGTTTTATCAAGCCTCTCTACAGAAATATATTTAAACAGGTTGTCACCCTTTTTTTTTTCTGTATATCTACCTCCTGGCACAATAGAAGACTGTCTGGATATGGCTGCAGCTTCTTTGTCTCCTTTGTCTCACCAGTATATACAGGTGCTGTTCTCATGCAGTTCCTTTCTTTCTATTTTTCTGGCATTAACAAACCCACGCTCACACTCGTTCATCAACATCTTTCATTTCTAATCAGCTTTTCTATTTGAGCTAGAAAATCAGGAAAAGATCGAAAACAATTTTCTTCCTACTTTCCTCCTCCAACACCTGTCAGTTGGAGATGTAATGGGATATGTTATAATAACTACAACTTTGTATTAAACAAAATGAAAAAAATAAATCTCATATTTGATGCTGCTCACATATGGTATTCCAATAATAACTGATACTGAAAAAAGGGGATTTTCTTTCTTATTCTCTCAGTGAATATGTAACTAAAGTTATTTCAACCAGGTTTTTGCATATATATATATGCAAACACACATTAGCAATCAACTGAAATGTACTGTGACAGCAACAGTTAAATTTACTCAAAGTTTTTCATTAGAATAGTTCTTATTCCCTAAACTTAAGACTTTCAAGACTAAAACTTCTTCAGTTCGCAACTTCTCCTTTGTGATTACTATAATCTAAAAGGTTTGAAGAGAAGCATGCTAAATGAATTTTGTTAAAAAGAAGAAAGGAAAAAGATTTGAAAATAACAAAAACACTTTCCTCCTTAAAAATAATAACCCAGGTTCAAAGACTGAGTAATTAGGGTGGTAAAACTGAAATATGATCGGGAAGTAGTTCCTATTTTAAACAGAAATCTTTTCAATAATAGGATATGGAAAAACATTTTTGATTTACTAGAGCTAGAGGCCTTGAAAACATCAAATGTATATGAATGCATGAAGTATGCATATTGAATAACAAGACTGGTTTAGAAATGATCTTTTCTTCTCCTTTTCATGATATATGGAATAATCTAAATAGGCTTAAAAATGGAAAAAAAATCATGAAGTTGCTTACTCTGTAGAAAGCTAATGATTCTAGAGTTTTAATGTAGCAGTATACATCTGACTCTAGCCCATGCAAAAAAGCTTATTCCAGCCTTCCCTTTTGCAATATACAGTTTCCTAATGAGATGATTACTATAATTTTATTTTTTATAAACTCATCAACAGGTACTAAACAACTGAATCAGGCTGCAGTGTAGTTAAGTGACAGTGTTTATCACCAAAGCTAAGGGTTCAGAATTAAGCCCAGCTGAATTTAATATGCTGTAATTTACAGCAGTGCCAGTAAACCGTATCTGAAAAGTCAGCTGATTAGTTAACATTAACAAGAATGGGCAATACTTAATGAGACTGATTTCTGCTGATTTTACCAGAAAATTGTGCCCCTCTAAAACATGCACATAACACTGCAAAGTAATCACCAGAGGCCTTTATTCCAGTTCCCTCATGTTTCAGATATCATATTAGAAAACCCTTTTTGCAAGTGATCAATCTCCAGTTTAACAGTTAGAAGTTCTTTTGATTTTTTTTGCTCATTAGAAAGCTGTTTTATAGCTTTTTTTTTTTTTCCTTTTTTCAGAAAATTGGTGTGGTTAGAAATCACACCAATTGACCCTGAAAAGACTGATATACCAGGCACAAGCAGCAAACTTACCCAGAACTGAAAATATAATTTGCATAGAAGCACTGAACTTGAAGGACATACTGAGTGCTAGCACTCATTACAGTAGCTCTAAGTTTGTGAAATTAGTCAACAGACTAGCCACTTAAGTAAGAACTTCTTAAAAGACTTTTACAGCAGCTAACATTCATTTTCTTTTGCTCTCAGTTTTTTTTAACCTCCAAAATAGATAATAACAATAAATAATAATAAAAAAAACTTTAAAATTTTCATAAACTTTGTGATATAATCTTCAGATGCCCAACCTAAAGAGATGTTTCAAATGGCTGCACAAAACTATTTCTTCCAAAGAAATTAACAGTCAATATTAAGTAATTTTGGCTATGATTTTCTATGTATATTTTCTAAAGTACAAAATTGAGTTCCAAGGCTTATGAAAACATTCCTATGCAGACATCACATAAGCATGGCCAAAAATCTCCACATAGGCTTACTTTTTTTTTTTGTTGAACAAGGGTATGCATTTAGCTTTGCTGGACAGAAATCTCGATTTTCAACCTAGAAATGTATTGACCTGGGGGTGATCTACAGCCTGTTAAAAAGATGCTTTTGACTATTATGTTTTACAAAAAAAAAATTAATCCTAAATAAAATATCTTCACAAAACTATTTTGCTATCAATTATGTTTATGAAGACATTCTTTGCCAGATTTATTTCCCTTCTTCTCTTTTCCAACCTAAAATCTTTAGCTTCATTTCAATAAAGAATTGAAAGACAAATTCTTGAGGAAAAGAAAATATTTATCCTGTTTCTTAAAAAAAAATGCAGAAGCCATCCAAAATCCAAATCCTATAAATGAGAATGATGGATAGATGCATTTGTGCACTTTGGAAAGTTCAGGTTCATATGCACAAGTGTCTTAGTTTGGAAAGTTTTGCTTAAAGTACTACAAAATACGGGAAGTCATGGTTATGCAACAGTTAATAGGACTACCCTAGGCATACATTTTACATCTGCTAAAACCCCATAATCTCCACAAAGAATTTGAAACTCTTAGTCCAACTTAGAAAAATCCCCCAGAACAATGTCAGTTAACACTGCTACCTTTTCTAACTGGAATTTCTGTTTTAAATGATTCGATAGTTTACTGAAAAGAAGCTAACTTAAGTAATCTCTCTTCCTTCTCTTTGCCAACATTTTCCTCATATCCCGCATATCCGTTCTGCTATACGTTTCCCTCATTGCCAGCCATGTAAATAATTCATCTAATGTGAGGAGTTTTTTTCTGCCATGTTACTATAGACAGCTCCTTTCTCGCTTCAAACACTTTATTCTGCTTTATAGTACACATATTGCTGAAGAAGGGTGCCAAACTGACAATCAGGAAGAACTGAAGTCGGCTTTGCAGTTAGAAAATTGGCATAGCACGGCAGAAACTGCAGTAAACTTTGTTCATGTAACCAAATGTCACCAAAATAGCAACAACATCATATCACTCCAAGATATGATGTAAATGAATTTATTTAAGACAGTATTTATCAGTTTATCTTGCTTCGACTTTCAGCATGGGCATTGCAGTATGCTGTTCTGTGGGCACTGTGGTTAGTTCTGCAATCGGTTTGCAGGATGTCTTTAGGCAAAGCACTTCATAGCTTCTTACCTCTGTTCCACACCATCAAGTGGGTATAATGATAATGGTCCCTGCTGTAAAGGCAGTACAACTCTACATTTGTATGTTATTCTGGTTCCTGGATGACGTCTTTCTGCAAGTTGGTAGAAAAGTGCTGCTTAATGCTAACTGTGACAGCACTAATAGATGGGGAACTGAATCACAGAAACTTAACCAGAAAGAAAAGCCAAATGGAGCTTGATGGAAAACAACATTTCAAAGCACACTTGTTCAACAACAGCACCTCAAATTAAGGTTCAATTAAAAAAAAAAAATGGCAAAAGCCTGGCATCAGTAAACACAGTAACATCAAGCTAGTCTTTGTATAGTGACAGGATTTGAAGTAACTGCTAACTATAGAAAGCAGTTGTTTTCAAAATATAGAAGGTAATTTGCTATACGAAAACCTACTGTCTTCATTTAGACCTAACCTTTCTTCAAAATTACAATTTGCCATAAGTAGATTTTAATTCCTGTGAACTTATTCAGTAAGAAAATTACTCAAAGAATTTGTTCTGCACTTTCATTTTTTTATATAAATTGTTAGCTGTGATATTTCATACAACCACCAGGAATAATTATTTGTGACTGGCCATATAGTGTTTGTTTCTGTTCTCTTTTACTGCTCAAAAGCTTACAAGCTTCTGAGCATTCTGGCCCTGATTCAACAAAGCACTTAAGCATGTGACTAATTGTGTTGATTTAAATAGTTAAGTGTAGCTAATGGATCAGGGCCAGAATGTTTAGTATCCAGCAGGATCAAGACATTGATGACCATTCACGGTAGAGTTAAAAGGCGCTGTTGCACTTGTGTCTAGATCTTTGATTGTCTTAGGTTAATAGGAAGAAAGAAGTTTGGGAAACTGTGTACAAATGCTGTATCAAATAATGTACCATCCAGGACAGAAATTCTTATCTTGCATTAAATGGTGCAGCTGTGTTATCCCTGGCATAGAGAAAAATATTTTGTATTATTGCTGAAGTGTCCAAAGATGTGCACAAGTTGAAGACTTCCTGAAGAAATAGTAGTAAGCTGTCCCTCCATTCCTCTTCATACTATGCATACCTTGACACACCTTTACAAGTGTGGGTATAATGACACCTAGCATTACTTCAAACCCACCCTTCTTATACATGGAAGAACTGTGGTGTTCTGTGTGCAGTTCAGTCTGCCTGTACTTCCACATGAAAAGACATTATGGCAATATCTGAGACAGAATATATCAAGTCTTCTGCCTGCTTAGATTTTCATTTAGCTGTTTATCAAGCCACCATTATCATTCATGTAAGCATGGTTCAGTAACATGCAGGTTATCACAAACACTTTTTTCAGTAAAACTCATTTGTTGAAAAGATTGAAAAGAAATAAGTTGAAAATGCTTAAATATGAATAAAGGTCAAGTGACTAAATTAAGCAGTGTTAGTTACTGTTACATGGTATTTATTACACATGAGAGTGTCACATTGCAGTAACAGCAGTGCTGAAAAGAAGCCTCAGTTATGTGAGTACTGAGCCCTGTTATTTCAGTTAGTACTCGATTATAACACTTGTTTATTCATGCATTGGTTCACCATACAGGCCACTCTGCCTCTGCGAATCACCAAGTTTCTTCCTAATATCTGAAACCATCGACAGGACAAGAAATGATAATGACAATACCAAATGTCTTATTTTAGATAAGGCAGTTTAGCAAATGCAAAGTGAGTCCTCAATCTTAGCATAGACAGGTGAAGTCAATTTTGTTTTAGCTAATTATGCTGCACTAATGACCTACTGCATTGGGATCCTCTCTACACTTATTTTCCCTATGAACTATGTTGTTCATGTGTTCTGTCTCAGTCGACATAAAAACAGCCTTGGTTCTTAGCTGTCTGTGAACTGATTCACCCAACGGAACAATTAAAA
>JAUBNY010001187.1:1486408-1499681 GCA_032275445.1 Crypturellus soui
GACTAGTTATATTACTATGTAATTGGTCTGAACAAATAATAGATTTGTGTGTATGCAGTTATACAATGTGCCATATTTTGTATACATATCCCCCATTCTCTGTAGCTCTTCCTAGGTCTGTTAAAAAAAAAACTTCTACAGTTCTTATATTTGCAGGAATGCAGAATCTTGTTTCATAACTGTAGTACGGGCTCTGACCATATAAATAATTACCCATGCAATAAGAATGCTGAATTTATCTCTCTGAACATTTTTGTTCATAAAAAAAAAGAAATAACTCTATAATCCATTCTAATAATCTTAATTTTAATAGGCCATGTGGATGATAGAGTACATATACCTTAAAGTTTTGAAGAGACTAAGTCTGAAGTCCCCGGGAACCAAGGGAATTTCCTTTCCATGTTGGGAATATGGACCACAGTACTGCTCGCTCTTCTTTGTTTCAAAATAGACCGGATATTTATTGTTATCAAAAGTACACTTAAACAAAATCATGATAGCCTGTTTTGTTTCAGCTGCGATTATCATCTTTAGATCCTCAGTTCAGGGCAGTACCTCTGACCCCACTCAAACTTATTCATCCCTAGTGGTTCTATGACTGTGAACAGGAGTGTCACAGATTGAAATAAGTCTAGATTCAGATCTAAGACTGAAGCTGAGTTCTCAATTCTGCTGATGAGGCTCTCAACATCGAGACCATGCTCTCACAAGTATAACTGACTAGTATTTATTTTTCATCACTAAAAAAAGTTGAAGTGATTTGTAACAAAACATTCCAACTTCCTTGAATGAGAAAATGTCTTTTACACATGGTCATTATTCAGTGTTAGAAGCACATTTTCAGAATATTCCCACATACCAATTTGTTTTAAATGGTAACAAATTAAAATCTGGAATTTTCCTAAACACTAGTCATTCCTTAAGCAACAAGGCATGGCTGATGAATGGCAATGAAAGTCATTTTCTTATAGAATCTCAGGATTCAAATCAAAAGCAAATAAAAACTTTTCAGTAAATAATGATGCCTTAGAAATTAAATAATAAAGTAATATAGAACAACAATTCCAAATATGCATTCTTTGGATCTCTAAAGGGTTTATCTCCAACATCCTGTTTGGTAGTCCTACCTACTTGGCTCATAATCGTAAAGGTTATTTGTGATTAATATAACATGTATCATTTATCTTTAAATATTTTCCTAGGATTTCATCTAAAGTGACAAGCTTGTTCTTTTCTAAGATGATTTCACAGCAGCCACTGTTTCTGTTCCACAGATTTCTACACAGGGGCTTCATAAGTGAAAAAAAAGCAACAGTTTTCAGAAACTCAGGCTATATTTTTCTTTGTCTATGTTCAGATATATCATCAAAGCCTTCTCTTTCTTCATCTCCCCATACATACAAAATTCTAGGAAATGAAAAATCTGATTTTCAGGAGACTTTTTTATGGCCTGAAAATGTTAGTCCAGTATGAGTACCTATTAACAATCTCTACCTTTGTACAGATTTTTTGGAACTTGGCACGTATGTCCACATCCATTGGAACAGCATTTCTTCACTCCAGAACATTCACTATCAGCTTCACAGCTTTCAACACAGGCAGCTGCAAAACCACTGGCCTTCTCAGGTGCTGGGCAGTCCCCTTGCTTCACAGACAGGATGTACTTAAGGAATTCACAGCTAGTTAGGCATTCATAATTCTTCTTGGGGAAAAGAGGCTAAAGGGGAAACAAAAGAATTGTACAAAGTTTTCAGCAGGGAAAGAAGAAAAAAAGTTGCACATTTTCCAAGACCTCCTAAAGGAAGAATCAGATTTTCAGCTTTTGCAAAACTATCCCCAAAGATTTATGTATTCAGGTCACTTCTAAAAGAGCATTCCAAGCACAAAATTATGAATTCCCTAAGTAAGACCACCATCTTTTATGGAAAAATGCTGTTTATAATTGCCAGCTTTCTCCTGTTTTCCTCACATTGCCTGGCTACAAAGTTGCTCAACAACAGATTAAAAGCATTCCCAGCCAAAAGGGGAAATAATGGTCAGACAGTCCTTTTTTTGGACTACCCCACATTCCTCCCTTTTTCCTCATGACACTTTACCCACAATATCTGATGTAATGCCACTCTAGATAAATGAGCTAAGTCTTGCCTCTTTATCCTTTTTGAACTGAACAGACAGGATTTAGTAGTATCTCATTTCTTGTCAATGTTCAGTACTTTATGGAACTGGAACATAATTTCTGATAAATTGGTTGGAAGAAAATGCAAATTAAAATAGGAATTAAATATGTTGATTCAAGGCCAAACTAAATGCTATTTCTTTGAAGAATCAAATCCTAGAGAGACTACTTTAAAGCACAGCTATTTTAAAGCATATGTGTAGCAGTCAAAGTTTTACAATGTTCATTTAAAGCCATATGAAAAAATAACAGCATCTAAGGCACTAAGGATAACACTGTGTGACAGAAATTTCACTCCTCTTTTAGCTGATATTTTGTTTATGTCGCTGCAAAAAAAGGGAGAAGGGATTCTCTCAAAATAATTGATGGAACTTTTATAATGTAAATTGAGCTACCTATGACTTTTTATTCTATTTTAGGAGAATCAAAAACCTTTCTCTGAAGAATCTGATTTATAGATATCTAAACCTACACAGGAATTCTAACCTACCTCCATCTAAGTACTCCTATAGCTTCTACAAGTTCACAGTTTTCTTCCACATTCAAATGTTTTACTTTCTCATTTATAGCATTCTTATATTTTGGCAAAATGAGAGAGATTATTGACTTCTTTCACCAGTTATGAGTACATCCACACTGAGTCAGTTTATACTGCAAAGTCAAGATGGCACAGCAATGTTGAGGTTACTTCTTCCCCCTTTTCCTTCCACAGCTCAAAATTTCTGAATCAGACTCCAAAGAATGCAGCTGGGTGGCCCAATCTAAAAGTTACTGCTGCCAATATGGGCAGTCCTGCCTCCTCTCCTACTGACCCCATCATCCCCAGATGTGCACATCAGCTGTTCCCCCACAGGACCTTAGCCCATTCCACAGTTAGCCAGATAAGCAGCTAAACTGCAGGAAAACCTCTCTAAAGAAAGAACAGAGTCAGCCAAACTTCAGTAACCTCAAATAATAAATAGAGATAAACAACAGTGCTGGTCCAAGAGAGAGGATGAGAATGAGCCACAGAGGCTGGGGGTGGCATTTGACCCCCATTTTAAGCATTTTAAAATGGATGTGAGCAAGGGTTAGCTAAGTAACAAAACCAAATTAACCTGCCATGTACAGGTCTCCTGAATTAACTAAATGAAAATCTGTGCCTCTTTCATTTAGTGGCAAAACTGGAACTACAATTTTCGTCTCCATGTTGTTCAGACATAATGTTTTTTTTTCTTTACATGTAATGTTCCTTTACCTTTAGTATACTGATTCAGTAGATAAGAAACTACTTCTAAAACAGGAACAATGAAAAATCTGAAGCTAAATTGTTGCTTCCAAAATGAAAAAAACAACAAAAATAAAACAACAACAAAATAATTATCAAAAGTAAAGAATCTATTTTAATTCAAACAATATCCATGGGGCATAGATGATTTAAAGAGAAAGAAGAATGGCCCCTTGCGTTCTTGCATGTGTGTGTGTGTACAGGCATGTGTGTGTGAAACTAATTTCACATCCTAAAACATCACAAATTTGCAGCTACTTAATTAAAAACTTTACAGCTCCCTGAGGCATAATACATCCTCAAGGCTTCTCTCCCTCACCCTATTTCACAGCTCATTTTTCAGTTAGCTGCTAAATGTGATGCTCTTTGAAGTTCTAAATTTAGCTTCAACCACAAAACACGAATCAGAGAGGGACACTCACTGTTTTTAACTACAATAGAACACTGTTCTACAAATGTTTTTCTTTTAAACTAAATTTATACATATTTACATCCATCTCTGGAAACATACAACCAGAACGAGGAGTGATATATGAGGGTAACATAAATTAAGACACTTGAACTATTTTATTATACTACCCTAGAGTTTTGTATATGAGGAAGCAGTAGGTGATTTCTGTTCAAAGAAATCTTATGAGAATCATTGTTTATGTGAAACATAACACTAACAAAATTAAATGGATAGTTAGGTAGTAATCTCTATTTACACAGTTATTTGGATATAGGAAATATTTTTTAGTTGAAATTATACCTCTAGACATGTTTATGATGTTTAGAATAATGTAAACAAAGCCTATGTTCTCATACTAGAATGCCTTCAGCGAAGAGGGAGAAGTTAAATCAGTATTTTAGCTAAGATAATTTCTATTTTTTTATAGACAATGTTGAAAATCTTTATAAATCTTTATTAATATCATTGATATGATTAAAGATGCACGTATATACAGATTTAACTGTAACAAAACAACCTTCTTTTGAAATGTTTTCACTACTTACTAAACCCTGAAACAACTGACTTCCACCAGTTCAGTAGAAGCCATGTTTTAAGCCCAGCAAAACTATCTCCTTTTTTTTTTATAATTGATGGAGGTTTTGTTTATATACAAAGCTATTCTGAAACACTCTGCAGAAATTGTTTTATTTGTACCTGACTAGTTATACATTTTGATACTAATTGAATGAAATAAGTTTCCATAATGCTGTTATTCCTAAACAGCTATTCTTTTAAAAAGCATAAACTGACTTTCATATATAGGAAAGCTCTTTCCATCATCCTTGCAAAAGAATTTTCACACATGTGACATTTTATCTGTTTTAAAAGACACTCTTTCTTACATATAGCCAGAAGGCAAAGAAGGGCGTGTGACAGAAACAGCAACTTAACAGAAGAGAATTAATGGCACCTTCTCAAAGAAGGTATGTAAGTATGGCTGGATCATGGCTTAAAGCATCAGGCAGAGATAAATTAGAAAAAAATAGAAAAAAAATCACAAACTTACTATGGCTACATTTTTCTGTGTGTATCCATTCAAATAAAATGCAATGCTGCATGAGGCCTGTTAGTTAGCTGTCTCCTTAAAGCTCACACCTCTAGTAATATAAATGAATGATACAGCCAGAACCAAGTGAGAAAGAGTGCCTTTGGGCTAACATACCTCACAGAAACTTTGGCAGTGGTTTTTCTTCAAGTCCCAAGATTCTTTGCAGGGCTCCAGGCACTAGGAAGAATCGGGAGGGAGAAAAGTGTCAGGAAGAGAACAAAATAAACATCCACAAATAACCTTAATTCTTCTCTAGCTGTTTGTTCAGCCCATAGGAAATCAATAATAGGTTTTAAAATCCACTTCTCTTGAGGATAAGACTGTGTCATGGTGTCAGACCAAGGTCATTCTAAGCCATGGTTAGATTACAGGAAATATTTTCAGTATTTCTTACTGTACACGCAGTCTCATCACTTATGTATATGACATCCTATTTTCTGCCTTACTGAATCTGGATCCTCACAGCATTTAAGGACATGTTGCTGGATCACAGATAAAATGGCAAAAGCACCACTTCGAACTACAGCAAGTTACATCTCCTCACTGATCAGCCTAAAGAGAAGCACATTGACTTCTAGGATAAAAGGTGTTTCATCAAGCTATGGTGAAGACTCAGCAGAGCTTTAGCCACTATTGCTGTATAAATAGGAATTTTTCACCACTCCATTAGCAAAAACAATTTATTTCAAATATCAAATGATCATTTCTTCACCTTCAACCTCTATGGCACTGCCCATATACAGTGTTTGGATTCTAACTCTGAAAACTAGAATCAAGCTTCACAATATGGTGTGAAGAAAAATCTGAAGCATCATCTGCAGCTGAAACGTAAAGTTAGACTCACATTCAAAAATCTCTTTGCCTCCTTTGGTAGGCAAAGGATCTAGGATCTTTCTAATCTTAGAAAATACTGGCAGTTAAGAACGCTTATTCTTTCTGGTCACACTGGAAAGACCCTGCAGCAAAGGGGGTGAGATCCCCCTTGCTTTGCTAGCAACCTGGTGTTCGTATAGCTTGTTTCCCTAACACACAGTATCGCACTGGAGCCATATACATTCATGCTGTTCAGAAATAAACATGAATACATATAGGCTGTATCTCAGAACACCTACATCATTAACATACTGAAAAAAAAAATAATGCATAGCATTTTTTTTAGCAGTGACAAAGCCTGAAAATCCAATAAAAGCACTAGTCATAAAGATTACATGTCTCAGGACTCACACATTTTCTGTGTATTTTAGCCCTCGCTTCTAGCACTTGAAAATTCACACTGTGAAGTACACAGAGTGATTAGAAGGCCACATTATAAAATGTCACTGAAGTCAGTAAATTTAATTAACTCCAGAGTGTTTTCTTCATGTGCTACAATTGCTGTACTTTTGAGCTCAATTCCACATTTCTGTCACTTTTACCACTCTCTCAACTGTCTGATGGGCTTAGCTCCACTTTTCTGAGGAATAAATGGTGTCAAGACACCGTGGCCAACATTTTGAGAAGACTAGGATTTTGTCAGCAACTTTCAAGACTCTCAGAATTTCCTTACTCTTGCTTTTTCCTAATTCTAGTTTCACGGCTGCAGAGCCACACAGGACGCGCCTAAACCACTGGACAGCCACAGTCCTGAGCTAGGAACTGGGACCAAGCTCACTGTTGACTGTTTCGCTGGACTTGGAGGCTCTAGAACAAAACAGCTGGAAGGAAGATGCCAGCTGTTCCAGAAGGTTTAAGGTGTTTGCACGAGAGTGCATTTACCTGCCATGTAAACTGGCTCTAGCACTCAGTGCCTTGTCTAGCTGCTGTCAGGCTTAATGCACAGGCTCTGATTCTTTATTCTTATCTATACATCAACAAAATATACAATCATGGTATCATTATGGTTGGAAAAGACCTTCAAGATCATGGAGCTCAACTGTAAAAACTGCAACAGTCTGCCTGCTAATCCATGTCCCTAAAGTGCCTCATCTGCACATTTTTTGAACACTGCCAGGGGTGGTGACTCTACCACTTCCCTGGGCAGCCTGTTCCAATCTTTGACTACTCATTCATGCTCCTGCTGTGTGAGGAGTCCTTGGGGCATTGGGCTTGGTCCAGCGAAGAGCCAGGGACTGCTGCAGAATTCCTGACTGCCCAGTTTTAATGGGACTGTATCTTTCTGAGAGATGGAGAGAAACTACTAAAAGCAGACAGAAATGTTCCCAGCAACCTTGCCCTAAAGGAATTTGGGATAGTCCTTCCAGAAAGGACCTCACAAGCACTAACGTTGTGCATTTATTCTCTTGGCTGTGAAGAGGTCCACCTATTATCATAAGTGGGAACCTGAAGATGTGCAGGGAAAATCTGGAAGTCTGATCCAGGTCTTATTTTTGAATCCATGACTTGGACTGTAAGACACTCCTTGGGATCTCACCCATTGCCGGTTACCCTTATCCTCTAATTGGCAATCTCAGGGAAAGAGATACTCTTTCTCCCATGAAGTCTCTCCTGGCAAGTTTATATGGAGAGTGAACATGTTCTGGTACAATCAGATATGTTATACCTACTGGGTTGGCAGAAATTGCCGGAAGACTGTAAATATGCACTGGTTAAAAGAATACTGAAAATCCTCTATCCAGGATGAAGAGAATTTGTACCAAGCAGCAGCTGGCAGATGATTCTGGCTATATTTTATGCACAAGGTAATGCCTCGCAGACATCACCACCGACCCCAGAAGCTGGGCTTTGCTATTTAGACGGCAGACCACCAACACGCACGAAGGCAGTGTGGGAAGCACTCTGGTAATCCATGCAGCAGATGGCACTGTTCGCTTGGAGTCACTCCTGAGCCCCTTCCCAAGCACTATGGCAAAGGGAATCATATAGCTGGAGGGGAATAAATTTTGAATGAGATATGAAACACAGGTCTTAACCAGCTGTAGTCGTTACAGGCTGGTAGGACTTTTCATAAGATGAAGGGTATTAACCACGCTGGCCTTGCTAAATTAAACCTTCAGAAAGTAACTGTTTTAAGACCTCCTGTGGCTTAATTTGGAAGTTGTAGATTTTCTTTCTTCATCTGGACCACTGTGGAATTCATTACTGACAATTACATCAAAAAAATCACCCCACTATTTGTCCTCCTTCAAAATCTGTCTGTTTGTATGGACATGTGCACACATGTATGTATGTAAATATACATATATGAGGCACTGCTATAGAGGTCTTATTACAAAATTAGGTACAAGGATAAAATACCATTTCATTTCAAGCAAGAGTTATTACTATTGCTTTACCGTATTTTAATTTTTTTCATTATACTTTTTAACGTACTGTAAATGACCCTCTTAGTGAAGCCTTTATTCCTCTGACTTTCAAATTAAATAAATAAAAGCAACAAATATTAGTTTAGCATCTGATCTATGCTATTTACATTATGAGGAAGAGAGATTTTCAAAATAGTTTGCTTGCACCATCAGTTTTGCTTAGAAAATGTTGCCTTTGACCGGATGGAGAGAAATTTACATCAACACTGTACCTACAAAAAGGTAATGAATTCCAAAACTCTTTCAAATATTTATTACAATATTTTAAATTTGTTTGAATATTATATGTAAAATGGATAATCAAATGTGTCATATCTGGAACTGTTTAAATGGTAAGCTATAATTTATTTCAGAAGAGATGAATCCATCCTAGATATTTTTATCTAATAAGGCTTTTTCTTCCTACTCTAGACCAGTAAAAAAGTAATATGGAAACTTCAATAAAAAAGAATCAGAATGTTATAGCTCAAAATATCTTTTCATTTTCATTCCCCATTCCAATTGATTATGACAGGAAGGTCAGAATCTTTTATTTTATGTCTAAAAATATGTATGTAAGTGCTTTGTGGTCTTAAGTATTTAATTAGCTAGAACTAGATTTTGTTTCGTTTGTGTTTAAAAAAAAAGCACTTATCAATGCACTTATCTTAATCTGTTAAGAACCTGCCATGTCATGGAGATAAAGTATCTAAAAAATGTGTGTTCTCACTATCAGGCTTTGCATGGACAATATTCTTGAGGTAGGAATTTAATTGAAACCAAAGCAGAACACTCTTCATTACTCAGAATCATTTTTCCATGAATATGCTTAAATATATGACTGCACACCCAAAGGAACGGGGAAAATAATTATTTTTAATTTGCAAATGTTAATAGAGTGGTGTTTGCTGCTTATTAATAGGAACAGAAAATGTTACATCTCTCTCTCAGAAAGTATACCGTCACTTGCCTGAATAGCTTAACCTTTGGCTTCAGAACAGTACTTATCCAGGCCAAATTCATTAATAGACTGCCAATCTAATAGAACAAGACATTAGAAGTATTATACTATATAGCGTGTTTTCCTTTCGGTTGTCTGAGGCAACTACTTTTTTGTCTTTTTTAAATGAGATGCAAGATGTGTTCAATTAAATGACTTCTTGTGATAAAACTGAGCAGAATTATCATAATGATTTACCATTTTAAAAAATCATAATAATCAAAAACATCTTCCGTTAGTTCTATTTTCCCCAAAAGCCAACACACACCTAGTAATCCTCTAACATTCACTTAGTAGAAGATGCACCTCATTTACTGATGTCAAAAAGAAGTATCACCATCTACATTACTGTTTGAACCAAAGACCAAATCAGGTCCTCTAGCTTCAGCACTGTTGTTAGTGACACATCGATTTGGCATCATATTTCTGCAGTTAGGAGGTTATGGTGTAATTCTAAAAGCTATACATACGAAATAATTTTTAAAAAGTTGAATAGGAAAATATAATTATTCATAAAAATAGATAATGAACACAAGTCCAACAATTCTCAATGAAACACATGAACGGCATCCTTCGATGAGATCAGCAAATCAACCTGAATATTCCAGCTCAGATAGCACATCCTTATAGAGAAATATATCAAACAGTCCTTCAGGTGCAGTCTTACAATTACCATAGAATTAAGGATTCTTTGAAATTGATTTTGCCTACAAACATCAGGAATGTACATTTTTATCTAATCACTTTTTACAAGTCTATTTATACATTTGGTCTTCCAGCTTCCTGCAGCAACGGGTTTCCCCATGAACTTTAAGATGGAGGTTTTCTTTCTGTAAGTCTACCACCATCATTCAGGTCACTGTACTTAAATTCTGCATATGAAAAAAAAAATCTAGGAAAATGTAATTACATACACTTTTTTAAAGACTCATAATCCCACAATCCTGAAAAGCAGCTCTGCCATAAAGGACATGAGGGCCCTGGGCTGCATTAGGGCAAGTCTTGCCCGCTGGTGCTCCTCCCTCAGTTCAGCCCAGTGAGGCCACACCTGGAGCACTGGGTCCAGTTCTGGGCTACAGCATCTCTCACATGAGGGAAGGCCGAGAGAGCTGGGAGTTCAGCTGCAGAGCGAAAGCCTGCAAAAAGATTTTATTAATGTGTGTAAATATAGGAAAGAGGGCTGTAAAGAAGACCGAGACAGATTCTTCACAGTGGTGTGCAGTGACAGGATGAGGGGCAATAGGCACAAACTGAAATACAGCAAATTATGCCTAAATCTATGGATTTTTTTTTCAGACACTGTGAGAGTGACTGAGCACTGGAACAGGTTACGCAAAGAGGTAGTAGAGTCTCATTCTTTGGAGATATTCAAAAGCCAACTGGAAATGTTCTTGGGTCGACTGCTCTAGATGACTCTGCCTGAGCAGGGTGTTTGTACTAGATTATTTCCAAATGTCCCTTTTAATCTTAACCATTCTGTAATTTTGTGATTCCATTTTTTTATATATCCATTTATCTTTAAATCGGGCTAAAGTGGGTTATCTCTATCCACCAATCATACAGAAGTACACACTGTTTCATAATACGTATAACAAAACAAAAAACTCAGGCAAATAGAACTACACGTAGTAAGCATTTTAGGCACTTTTAACAAGTATTTAAACTGAGGTACAAATATAGATGAGTCCAGCACTTTAACAGCCCATTGCTTGCTTCCACAGCTAATGCTAGATGCTCTCCAAATGCTAAGCTTGAGACACTGACTGATTCTGAGACTCCTAATTTTCTGTATGAGTAGTAAAGGATATCAGGGCATTGCACTTAGGTTTATGGCACCTCTCCCAGTGATTAGGAACCTAAAATGAGGCTCTACAACACCAGGGTTGGAAATGCACACACCTTTTTAGATGATGCACTGTACATAGCTATTTTGTTTTAAACAAAACATTTAGGGATCGTAATAAAACTTATTTTTTCGAGCCAAAAAATCCTTAAGCTCAATGAGAAATGTCCATTTGCAGAACCTGTAAAAATCATGCTAGCCTGTATGTTGCTATCTCAAGAAGCCTCTGAGCATTCTGCAAAATCCCTTTCAAACTGAATTATTCTCTTCCTTCTCTGACTCCCGAGTCTCTCATTCCCCTAGTTAGTAGACTGAACTGTTAGAGCACTAGTCATCAACTACTTAAAATTCAGTGTGACATTTTAACTCCCAAAATGCAATTAGCTTTAATGTACACTGGAAGAGACTTAAGCATCTATAAAAGTTTGAAAGCCCTTTTCTTGTACGGAAAACAGCAGTTTCATGGAGCTACCTGGATTCTTTCCCTGTACATGCTGAAGAGATTCACAAGAAAAAATATACACTAGTAATATATTTTCCTTGTAATGGAGTAAACAAGTTGGTCAAATGACAGAGGAAAAGTTCCTTGTCTTGCCTTTTTCCCCTACTGTAGGTTACGGAGTATCATGATTTACTGAAAAGGAGGGATTTTGTATTTGAGGATCAAGTCTTAATTAAATTAGTTACAGCTGGGATAATTCTGTGACATTATCATGTATACTGGGAACCCAGCTGATACTGGTTAAAGTATTGCTAATTGAAGAGCTGGTTTTGAATGAAAGCCAGATCTTTGATTTTGAATGGTCACTAAGACTGTATTACTTGGTTGGAGTTATTTCAGTCTTTAAAAATCAAAGGAATTTTAAAGCAATTATGGGAGCACTTTTTTACTCAAAATATATTTTCTGATATTCTATACCATTAATATCCTGGTATGTACTTTGATGGGGTAGTTGTGAAGGAGTAGGCTACTAATGTAGAATCTGCTATCACTTGCAGGTGCTGATTTATGCTAATTAGTAGGAAAATATATACATGAGGAAGGAAGAAATATCCTTCACAGGTAAACAATATTCAGAAAGCACATCCTTAGTTTTTATGACAGACATTTTATGACATTCTGTGATGACGATTTCCTGTTTTTCAGAAATTAATTGTCCAGAAAAAAAATAACAACAGAATGCCTGGGGATGACATTGAAATTACTAGAACAGTCTCTGTATCAAATGCGATCTAACCACAGTTACCCTAACTCTTCTAAGCCTCTTCTATCCCTCAGTATGAAGTAAAGCACTGCAGTACAACCCCCCAGGACCAGACAGGATTAAGTAGGGAACTGACCTACAATATATTGAACAAAACAGTAACTTTAGAGGCTGCAATGAATGTATGTGAAGCTAACACCTTCACAGGCTTCTCTGGTAAATTCAGGTGACTCTTGCACAGCAATTTGGCATTAGAGTACTAAAGGCTAAGTTTTGTGAACACAGTATTTTGTATTAAGTTGTAACACTGGAAAATAAGAGAAAATGGAAGCCATTCAGTGGTGGTTGTAATCAACAGTAACAAGATGCAAACCTCCTGACAGCTTTTGCTAGGAGAAAAAAAAAAGTAAGAAAATCTGTATGGTAGAGAGACAAAGTATACTATTCCATATGCAATTAAGATTTATTTTTTTCTTAAGATGGATCATGTATCCAATCTGCAGGTAAAATACTGAATTTATGGCATCACTTGCTTTGGCTGTTTTTCCAATTTTTTTTTTTTTTTAAACACAAAGATACTAAGTATTAGCCTAGCAAATGAGACTTTCTCTACCTGTCAGCTTCACCTCAAACTTGAAAGATATGAATAACTCTGCTACCAGAAAAAAGTGTTGATACTCTTTTTTTTTTTTTTATTAATTTCCTTTCAAAATAGGAACTAAACTTTGGGATGGTTTTACTTCAAGCTCTTAACAAATGCATAATGTTTTCCGCAGGTGGGCATGTGGGCCTGGCAGTGTCAGAACAAATTACCAAAACCTCCAGTTCCCCAAATACTATGAAGAACACAGTTATAAAGTATTGCATTCCATTTACAAGTTCTGAATCATAGAATCATAGAATCATAGGATGCCTAAGGTTGGAAGGGACCTCTAGAGGTCATCTAGTCCAACCCCCCTG
>JAUBNY010001187.1:1510350-1520713 GCA_032275445.1 Crypturellus soui
TCCTTCTTTGAGGAGTATTCTGCACTATATTCTGACTGCACTCTAAAAAGATCCCTTTGCCCTATTTCTGTTCAAGATCTCATACAGAAACATAAATCTGAGCAATCTGAACATTAAACAGATTGATAAAGTGACAGTCGTATCACCATGCTGCTCTGGTCCAGTGACTATACTCTTATACTGAAAATAAGCCCAGTCATTAATTTTTTTTTTTTTTTTTAATGGAAATATTTTGCTACTAGTTCACACAGAACACTTGTATTCTTTTGGGCTGGAAGATACTACTTGTAATCACAACTGTCAACCTTCACAGTCAAACTCACAAACTAAGAAACGGAGTAAAAGATCTTTCTCTAATTTTGTATTCCTCCTCTTACAGCACCAAGCTATGGAGACTTGAAAAATTTACCGGACTGTGAGTTTAGGTTCCCAGCTGCCTGAAATAAGTTTTCTTGAAACTACGCTGTGCTGCATAATGTCCTTATATTTCCTAATTTAAAATGTCTCACCTTACATCCCAACTACACATTTCTTGCTCTGGATGTCTACAAGGGTCTTGGGTAATGCTGCATGCAATTTCTTGCAGTGCCTATTTTGCAGGAATTCTCCATAGAAAAGCTAAGGAGCTTCTCAAGTCCTTCTTTAGCAGCATGTAGAATCCAGGCTAGAGAAGAGAGAGAAATATCACTTACCTTTCCTGAAACTAGTATTTTGGTAAAGACAGAAAAATGTAAATGAACAGATAACTATTAATCCCTAAAAAAGTTTAAAACAGAACACGAGATATAATAATGACAAAATTAATAACAAGGAGAACTAATTTCAGAAAGGGCAACAAATTGCATTCTGAAATTCCTGTTACAAGAAAAGAGGTTTTTAAATCTGTAAGCTATAATCAAAGGTAACCAATAAGGCTTCAAAACAGTCAGCTGAAATTAATGATGCCTTTGCATTTACTTGAACAGGCTTTCAGTGAAATTGTAATTGCTTTAATTGAGTCTTGAAAGATAAACCATGATCATATCATGTTGTTGTAATAATAGATACTTGAAAACTGAGAATGCTAATCACAAAAGGCCTCTTTTCTCCCCTTGCTTATCATCTCTGTAATTTGAATTTTAACTTTTTTTGCAACCATTTATTCAACAATTCCTCATTTTTTTTTCCACCATAAATGTCAAAAGTAACAATTTTTTACCGCTCAAATATCTTTATATGTTTCTGCTTATTTAATGGCAAGCTACTTCATATGTTAAGTCACAAATCCATCGCTTTTCTTTTTTGTTTATGAAAAATTAGAACATTGTTTCCAAGGCTGAGTACATTTTCAATGCATATCAAAATATGAGACACTTTCAGCAATTTTACAGATACAGACTTTGCATGGAAATGTTTATTTTATTACACAAGTGGTGAAATTTAGTAATATACCCCAGTAGCTTGTCTGTTGCTTTGAAAGAGCAGCCAAAATACTACACAGGGTTATAACAACAAAGCTTGACTCCTGAATTTCTTGTACAAAACAGGAGGCATTAATTTCCATAGTCTTGCAATTGTAGCAATTTTCAAGAGCTTTTTATAAGTTTCAAAAATATCATGACTAATTATGTCTATAAGCTTCACAGTAGCTGCAGCAGCATAGCCCGTAGATGCTATATTCATGTATATGTATCTAACAAAGACATGTTCAAAGAAAATGTGTCCAGCTCAAACAGCAGTTCTTAATTGCTTGAACAGATCCAAATTAGCATTCACAGACTGCATTTCCCTAACAACAGGCTTTCAAGTTGAAAATAATTTGTAATTCAAAGTGAATTTTGGTCAATAGATTCTGAGAATGCAAAACATGTTTAGTACTTAAAAACCAAGATCTGTTGAAAACATGAGTTTACAGTTTCTTGTTTCCTGTTGTTTTTCAGCAAAACACTGTAAAATGGGTGTATAATTTGATAGAAATTGGAATTATTCCTAGACACTCAATTTTGAATGAGTTTATTGCTAATATCTGATGAAATCGTTAAAATACACTTAAAAACAGCTCTTTATTTTGACTCCAAATGATGCAATGTCCTTATAGTTTAATAAACAGAAAAAGCTGTTGAGAAAATAATCTCTTGTGTACACTTAAAACACACTAGACTTCTCTCCAAAATGTCTGTCTGTATATATGCAGAGATTGCATAGCTCCTGCATTTTTTTCTTTAGTATTAGATGCAAATAAAAAAAAAAATAAATAAGTAAAAATAAAAAAAAATAAAAAAAAAAAACAGGCTCATTCATGGAGCATATATAGAAGCTGAATGTAATACCCAGTATTGAATGTGCATAAACTACATGCAATTAGATTTTTATGAGGCTGTAGTCCACAACAAATCATGAGATTAAAATAAATAATTGTATTTAGAAGAGCAGATATACAATGAAGTAACACATGGTGTTGGTATTTTGGGAGGTCTGTAGGAAGCTCTGAATTACTTCTCACAATTTAAAATGCCATGCCCCTTATGAGGGGCTATTTCTGATTCTGGCAATACATGTCTTCCCTTTATTTCCCTTGTAGAAGAAGGGACAAGGGCAGAATAAAATAATAAAACCTTCAAGTCTCCTGCAATAGAGTAAACGCTCATGTTTTTGGCCTTCACCTTAAGTCCTCCTTCCCTCCTCTCTCCACAAGTCTACCCTGCGAGCCTGATGCCCTCATCTAGCACATCCATGGTACAGTATTGGCACCTATCACTATTTGTGACCACATCTGGCAAGGCAAAAGAACATGCTAACAAGATTTGTGGGGGCAAAAAATCTAGTATTCTAAGGCAACAGAACCATGAAGCAGCCAGGAAAAGGTACTTCTAGAAAGTATGTCTACACGTAGACCTCATACATTTTGCAGGTAAAATAACTTTTCCTAAAAAAGTAGGGACGTTTCATATACATTCCAGATCAAGTAAAAACACTCAAGCATTATCTCAACTAGTAGAAGTTAATGTAACATTCTAACTCACTGAAGATTTAGAACAAAGCAAGAATTTTTCCCTGAAACCCTAAGCTGTAAATCAAGTTCTTTGTACCTATCATTCTTTACGGATCAGTAGGCATATAGATTTTATTTGCATTTGATGTATTTTTGTGTACATATGTATATGTAACATTATTTCCTACATTTGTTTCTCATCTTATATAGGCCAGAGGTGGTGGGAGAAGACATGTTTTATGAGAAACCAGGGAAAATCATGTGAAGTAATTCTTGAAGTCAGTTTTAGCAAAAATCAGATGTATTCTCCAGTGGCTGGAGACCGAATGAACTGTATTTAAACTAACTGTATTTCTTATATTCTGAGCCAGGCAATATGTTTTGCATATTGTCATGATTTTAGGAGACATGCCATCTATGAAAAAAGAAAGATTCACAGATCAAACACTTGGCAGATAACTTTGTAGATTATTTCAGTGTTCAGTTTAACCCCCAAAGCACAAGAGATGCTACCGCTATCTTTCGATGACAATTCTTTCCTCATTGTAGCTGTCATATGTTAGAACAGATTGGCAGATGAAAAATGCCCAGACAGACCAGTATTTGTATGACCACAGAGATCATGTAACAACAACCCCAAGGTTTCCTCCATCTCCTTACTCTAAATACACACAGTATTTACTTATTGTGATTGTTTTCCTTACACAGTTGACTGACTTGGTGCTTTGGTATGAAATTATCCCATCAGAAAAAAATTACATTTGGCTCACTCAGAACACTTTTGTCTCTCGAATATGATTTAAATAAGAAAAAATGAGAGCCAGGTTGTTGCTGAAGCTGACAAAATAAAACAGAAGAGCAAAATAAGACAAGAAAACATTTTTAGTTTGAGAAGACAAGATATTTTTTCTTCTGTGTATGCTGGGTCACAAAGTAGGAAATAAATATATTCTCGTAAGATTTCACATCTCAGTCATCAACCTTTACCTGTTCTAGATAAAAATTAAAAAAAAAAAAAAATTGATTTACATACGAGCAGCTTAGCTGAAGAAACAGGCAGAATAAGTGGGTGAGTTAGAGAACAAGATGCAAATTTTGACTCTGCATGTAAACACTCAAAAATACTGGTAGTGATTAATGGACTAGCTTGGTATTTCTGAAGCTTTTTCACAAGTTATTTTTTACAGGTTATTCTAAAGTCATACTGGAGTGGTGTTGATTTTGCACGAGCAAACAGAGCTAACATGGGTTTTCATTGCTCTGCCTCCCTCATACTGGCTACCACTACCTCAGTGGAGGTTCCAAACAACAACAAATGTTCTATCTAGAGTAGTCGATCTACTATAGCTGATAAACATCCATATTAATATTTTCAACTATTAATTTCAGTTTATATTAAATTGTCAATTCTGTTGATTCAGAAGAAGAAAGCAGAACATATCCCTTTCTAATTTTCTTACGGACAAGCATTTATATGTTGCAATCTAACCCACTTGGCCTGTGTTACCCGGCCTCTGAAGGCTGATCAGGAGTTTGATTACATTAATAATAAACCTGTTTATTAGTTCCATACAAATTTAGATTTGAATCTAACAAAACAGGGATGGCTGATTAAAGATTGCCAGTAGATTTATTATTTAATAGTTTCAGTTTAAAAGTCTCCCATAGCATTGTGAATACTGTTTATTGTGTCTTATTAGCTCTGCATATTCTGCATACAATACTTCTTTACCAAGAAACTCCAAATTACTCCGACTCCAAAAGTTACTATAAACAATTAACATATATGCATATTAGCTCTAGCAAATCTTTTTGGCAAGACCAAACTTTGACAGATAAAGTAGCAGAGTTAAGCTGAGATGCAAGAAGTATGAAGAATATGACCATTTATTTACTCAGCATTTTCCTGTTCTATCACAGTAATTGACACAGTAACAATTACAGCTACATCAATACACTCCTTGAAGCTTACTTTTTATTGCAATCAGAGACTTACTACGATCAGCAGAATAAGCAGACCAGTATATAGTACAAACATTTCATAAAGCATTATTATGCTTTAAAGCATTAACCTCAAACAATCTATTAGGGCAATTTCTGATGTGTAAATAAATTAAAAAGCTTGACTTCTTCTTTGTGGTGCTGCAAATACAGAGCACCAAAGTAAGACCAACTTCATGATGAGTTCGTAGGTATAAATTGTGACAATTATTTTCAAAAAAAAAAAAAAAAAGAAAGAAAGAAAAAAGGGTGGGGGGAGGGGAGAGGAAGAAAGATGCAATGTAAAATGTAATTTTAGCCAAAGGGAACGCACTGATTATTCCACAAATATCCTATGTCTGTACTACCAGACTATCATCCTTTTACAAGGATAAAGAAATGAAATCAACATAGTTATAACCAGCAGAATATGTTAAAAGTGTTAATGATTCCCTTAGTACACAATGGGCCCTCTTCAGTATATGTTGTATTGATATCAAATGTCATGAAAAAGAATTACAGATTTATAGATAGTAGTATTACTTAAGGAAAAAATCCAAGTACTCTATCAGTGACTAGGTACCCTAGATTTCTGCAAGTGTCTAGTAAGGTACCTCAACTCATTAATCATGTCTCTTGGCTAATACTATTTATCTTTTCCTTTTTTAATATCATGTCCATAAAAAAATAAATTTTGATTCCCACATCACATGTATCAAAATACTGTTACAAAATTTCTTTGGGAGATCAATCCATTATCATATCTGCTTTATTAGATTTTAATGAGAATATTCTGTATTCTGAAATAGTTTACCAATCGTGTTCTGTAATGAAGAAAAGGCAAGATACCTAGACTTCATAGGTAAGCAGATTTCTGCTTCACATGTGCCCTTGCTTGCTGTTCTGACAATCTGTTAATTTCTCATATATTTTTCAGCTCTTATTTTTGATTTACACAAGATCATTAGGCTTAATCTTGAATTGGTGAATACCTAGCAAAGACATTGGACAACAAGGATTTCTTATTTTGGAAGATTTTATGATACAAAGACAGCTGTAGGAGACAAGGATACACTACCTCACTTCAAACACAACAGCAGTTTTCCTACTAAGAAACATTTCTTAACTCCCATATACAATGTCTGCTATAGAACAAAATTATTTTGTAATTCAACAGCAGATCCAGTGGTATCTATTTACTTTATTAACCCTAATAAGCTACTTCTAGCAAGGTACCATTCCCATTTCACAGATGGAAAAGCTAAAGAGAGAGGACACAGAATTTGCCAAGCCTACTGCTTCTGTGATTAGAGCTTGTATTGCTAAGTTTCAGCTAAATCAAAAGAAAATTCCTCCAACCTAAGTTATGTTCATCCCTGAGCAGTTTTAATCCATTTCTATCTTTGGGTTATATACTGCTATGACAGACCCCATACACTGTTTCCATTTGCTGTTGTATTCCCACTATATTAGAGAACACCGAATCCTCAGATTTCCTCAAACATGGCTTTTTTTTTTTTTTTTTTCTTTTTTTTCTTTTTTTTTCTTCAATCTGGTTAGCAGAACTGGTGAAATTTTCCAATTTAACTTGTTCTGACTGCTGTTGAAGCTACTGCAGTGAGCACATCCTAACCTGCTTCAGACTGGAGAAGCTGTAATCACAGGGATATTGCAGCCAAGGAAGAAGCAACAACACCTTACGAGCAATCATCTCTTCAGTGGTACGATAAGGACCAGAAAACATGAACTGCACAGACCAGAACCTATAACCCAGCTGACTGCTTGTGCTGATAAGAGGGTGACTTCATCCACAGTAGATGTATTTTTTTTTCTCCTCATTTCCACTATGAAAGCACTCTTCCTAATGACAAAGGAGAAATACAGCTTTTAAAATACAGCAGGTTTTCCTACAATTGGATTTTATACTTTTGTTAACAGGACCAGGAAAGCTTCTGGCAGACTGCAAAATGCATACCGGTATAAGTGAGCCAGTGCCACTCAGGGTAGGCACCACACACCTACTTCTACCTCCAGTTCTGCTGTCATCTAAGTTTTTCTCAGAGCAGCTCCCATGCTCCATGTAATCCATTAGAAGAACACAATCCAACACATGTAGCAAACCCATGACATACCAGAAAACATTAAGACCTGTACAAAGGTTTCCTGTCATGGAGCTTCCATTCAAACAGCATCTTTTTGGGTGCTACCCACTTTTCAAAAGACAGAACATTTACCTTATTGGCAGCACAAATCTAAACTCGATCAGCAAGTAAATTAATGATTACAATGATAAAGCACAACTAACTGGATTTGAGAAGCAACAAATGCAGAGAAAATTAAGATAAAACACATACTCCAAAACAGAACAGAAGAGGAGCTTTTAATTGTCATCCAATGACTTTGAGCAGCCTGATCTCCTACTTCATCTTCAATAGCAATACAGGTTAATCAAGAAAACAAGGAAACTATTTGAAACCTCTTTGCAAGTGATCCAAACTGAACATTGACATAAGCCTGTATGAACTTCATCTGAAGTTATCTCAACACAATTTTGCATATTGGACTATTTATCTGTATTCCTCTTAAAGCAGTGAATTATACAGTAAGTATAAGTACAGTCTTCCCGATGAAGAAAGTCAGCTGCAGTTATAAAGGGACCTAATAGCCATCAATCCTATTTGCAATGTTCCTCAGTAGCGAAGACCGCTACAAATCAAAGATACTTCCTTGCAACTCCCGAGACACCCTATGCAAGGCAAAAATTACCATGAACCCCTCCTCCAAAGCATTTTATCTTTCCTCAAAAAGAAGAGAATCACATCAACCTCTAAATCTAAATTAAATGCTGCTTGTCTTCTTTCTCCTCTCTTAAATCTGCATTTCAAAGTAAATAGACCATTTTATGTTAGATAATGAAACAGTATCTGCCAATTCTTCCTTTTTGTTTCATATCTCCCCTTTTAAATGTAGCATTTTAAAACATTTGGTTTGGGTGGTAAGAACCCAAGGATGCACATACTGAAAACAATCAGAAGGTCTATTTTTTCCTTAGTTTATTTATGCATGATAATATCTTTATCCATCTATATCAAATTGGTTGAGGTTGGAACGGAACTCTGGAGATCTGCTAGTCCAATCGCCCCTGCTCAAAGAAGGGTCAACTACAACTGGCTGATCAGGATCTTTATCAATATAAAAAGAAAAGTGTGTGGTTACTATAAATTAACTTATACTACAGTAGCAGGCTCACAAATTACATCAGCAGCATCCAATTACATCAAGATTCTATTTTGCTGTGTACACGAATGATATGTAAGAAAAACACATGGTTGAAGGAGTCTCTCATTTCCTATATAAATAAAAATGATTGTAACAATATAAAGAGTAGCAACACTGAGTAGGCTCAGCCTTCACAGAAGATCTATTTCACAATAACCTTCTGATTACAAACAACAGACATTAAATGATACTATCATAGGATGCTACTTAGCACTTTCTAAGGGTTGGCCATCATTTTAATTGTTTGACTTTTCTGCCTTTTCATTGTAACTCCCTCTAATCACAAAAGGTGCAACCTTGTCAGTGCTTGCAAAAGTCATGACAAAGTTTGGTCCAATTCATGTATTTTAAGAATCAAAACACATTTTATTGCTTTGCTTTATAAATTAAGTATGCCCAAGTATGTCCAACACACTTGCCATGTATTATGAAGGCAGAATAAAACTGGAGCATTAAATAAAGACACATCACATGGCTAGTTTTTTGGATAGGATCATTCCTTAATACAGAACACTGTAACTACATGTTATAGTGTTCTGTATTAAGGAATGATCCTGTTAAGTTTCTCATTCTTTAAAGAAAGAATCAAGAAAATAGAGAAAGAAACAAAAACAATGACACAGAACACTCTCTCTTTATATGTTTTTCCTTAAATTAATGTTAGGGAGTACTGGAGGAAAGTTTCTCACTCTCTCTCCTTCCTCATTCTTTTCCCTTCCTCTGTGGGAAAACACTATTCTACAATAAAAATGCACTTTCAATAATTTGCCATTTGCTTTGAAATCATGCCTTTCAATACAACCTTTTGTTAAAATCAGGCAGAATACATTTCTTTCTGCAAAGATATAAATTAAGTTCATTTCCTACAAAAAGAACTCACAAGTTCTACTCACAAATTACATTACATTAACATTAATGCTTTAAACTTACAAGATTAAGTTATTCGACAAACTTACATGTTATGGTTTTTGCTATAAGCACTTGAACTACTGCATATTATCACTTTTATATCCTAAAGTTACGATTTAATATTTTAAGATTTTCTCAAAGCAAGCAACATCTGACGAGTGTTAAATATTTTCATCTTTATAAAATTGCGCATTCTTACTTTTGTTTTTTTGCACATATCATAAGGAAAAAACAGAGGAATGTGCTTTTAAAGTACATGTTGTTTTAGGGCCAATAACTTCTCCTGCTTGTACCTACTTCAACATCACCCATGAAATGCCTGTCTTCTTTTAACCCATATTAAACAACTTCTGTTCATATTATTAGGAGTCTTGCACAAGCACAGACCGCAAGGTTGGACACTTACAACAGTTCTACATATTTCAGTAAGTCTGAAGAGACTTTACAAACCCACTTTTATACTGAAATATGTCCTGCTTTTAGTGATCAGATTTAAACTACCTCTTATGTCCTAAAGCACAGAGACCATGCTGCTAATGCCTATATTTGTGCATATAAATCTCTAATCTGTCAATCCAGTTCCCCATGAATAGTCTATTTAGTTTGGGTTTAAAGCAGTGGGAAGTCGACCTACACAAGAGGGTTCTCTTGTAAAATGACCGGAGGTCAGTGTTATTATCTCTGTAGGCTACCAATGGTGCATTTGTTCCACCCTATGCATGACTCATTCATTTATAATAAGCTCTACTGCACTTTGAAAGTACTGGGAAGGATGGGTGTAGAAGCTTATCTCCTGTCAATTGGCTGAGGCATAAGACAACTGAAAAAAGATGTCCTTGGTATTTAGCTGTTGGACTAGGAGATGATTAATTTTATTATAGAGACCTGACATGCAAAACCCAGCAAAACTATGTCATAATAACACTTTCTACACACTGTTTCTATGTCACATTTTTTTATATACTACTTTTCACACTTCTCATTGTCTATAAGTACCTACTGAAGAGGCATAGTGTTGACAGTAGTTTTGGGTTAATTAAAATAGTAGTAATAAAAATTAAGTTTAAATGATTAGATCAAAATACACCCATGTCATCAGATGTGATTCTACATCTCAGTATTTATCCACATATCAGTATTTATCTTTCATAGATAAAACTCTAAAATGAAACAAATTTAAATAATCCAATTAAAAATAAGCTGAATAATCAATTAAAAGTAAAT
>JAUBNY010001187.1:1520813-1532534 GCA_032275445.1 Crypturellus soui
GGCTGTTGATGCAAAATTAGCCTATTAACTACTACTATTAACTAGGAAATTAATATTCCTACAATTTATTTACTCACTGACTCTGTTCACAGTAATTAATACATTCTAACACAGAAATGTAATTTAATATTTAAATGTTTCATATCCTTTTTTATACAATCTTGTCAGTCTTGGAATCTCTTAGACAATTTAGCTGCTGTTATCTTTTCCTAACTTACTACATCTCCCCGAGGCCTTCTCTTAAAAGCCTTTCCACCTGTTATTCCTTTATAAGATGTGGCATTTTTAGATGGTAAACCATAAAACTAAAGAGAAGTTGGTTAATGCTTTCTTAATACAAGAGACAAAGGTGTCAAGATAAATAAACTTATGTGACATTGTCTTGAAAAGATACAGAGCAATGCAACTTGGCAGCTTGACAGTTCTTCGAGGCTTTGTTTACTGTTCTTGCAATATTCACAGTAAACGAGATCCCCAATAAGACAAGGTCAGAATATCATGCTAGCCAAATAGTGGATAAAAAAAAAAAAAAAAAAAAAAAAAAAAAAAAAACCACAAGGTACCCACAGTGAATGTCAAACTACAGCAGATCTCAGATTACTGTAGACATACAATACCGTGCATCAGTGGTACTAGGTTTAATGCAATATGCACTTTGGCAGTCCACTCTAAATTAACTACATAACATAATTTGTTTAAATAATAAAAGGTTTTGACTCCCTTTAATATTTTAGTCACTAACAAAGTGCAGTCAGTTTTTTGAGATGCAATTACAAATATTGCAAAAACAGTTCCCCCCCCCTTATATGATGAACAATATTAATAGGTTTAAGAAATGTTTAAGTTATATTGGCCTTAAAGGCAGCACCAAATGTGAGGTTATTTGCTGAGCTGAAACAGTAGGGGACAGAAAAGGGGAAGAAAGGTCAAAATAGGCCTGACATCTTTACAGGCCTGTCTTCTCAATGACAGATTTCTCAAAGCATACTGTGTTTCTTTTTGAGTTTGTGTCACAAGTTTCTTTATGGTTTCTCCTAAGGTGTTAACCAGCTCTGTACTGTTTGATAACCTGTCAGCACCCAACAAGTGTTAGTAATACAAAAAAAGTTCCCTAGCTATGACAGCACTTCAAAACATATTCAGGTGCCTTTAAAAACACAAATGTATTTAAGTACTTCAGCTTTTCCTGGGAAAAAAGCAAAACCAAAACTCTAACCTACTTAAAACACCACTCTCAACAATCCAGTGAGCATCTATGTAAAAAGTAAACATATTTGCCACACAGACACGTCTTTAAATTGCTTTCATCTATTCAGAAAATTGTGGTGACAACTCAGTCGAGATAAAAAAAAAGAAATCAAGTAACTGAGAAATAAGATATTCATTCAATTTTTTTTAATTCTGTGGTAAACAATTTTTTGAATAAACAGTAAGTTTTAGGAGTTAAGCTAGAACTCATTTTCTATTATGGGTCAGATTTTGTAGGCAGAACACAGAGGTCTGACTGCCCTCCATTAAAACCATGGCTATGTATCTGCTGCCATATTTCAGAAAAGAAGCAGGCCTGTCATCTGCCTACTACTCCTTCACCATGAGCGTATTCCCCTAATATTACCTTTAAAAAGTATCATCAGTCTTTACCATCTGGGTGTGACTTGTCAAAAGTGGAGGTATACATAGATAATAAAGCATATTACACTTCACAAACACTCCTCAAACCAGATTACAAGCAATAATCTTTTTAGCAAACCTGAAATTAGGGTTATTTAACTTGATATATTCCTATTATTTTGAGTCTTTTATACTCAAAATAATTTATAATCTTTTCTTTACTTGGATACCCACTCTATTTAAAACTTTATCTCATACAAATCTGTGCTATTCAGCTCTACAGGAGAGATCAGCCAAGAGATTTAGAAAGTCTACATGCAATTATTTTGTTCCCTTCATTCTGATGAGGGCAAAACTAGTTACATTATTCTTACATATGGAGATCAAGATAACTACAAAGAAGAATCACTGGGAAGCTACAGCTGCATCTCATACTTTACTTTCATCTACTTCTACTCTGGATTTTTCCTGGACTACAGAAGATCTATGCATAGGCATATTCAGGCTGCCACAAAGCAGAATAAAATGTCTTTCCACCACTGTACTGAAGCAGTAAAGAGAGGAGTATGCAAGGTTGAATTTCTGGCTAATTTAATCTTCTTAACTCAGTGATTAAAATAAAGTATGCGTTCATAGTGTTTGCAAATCTATGTTACTGTCCATGCTTTCTGCAACAAAAACTTTTGAAAGGACATCTTTTAAAAGCTGCTTCCTTATAATAACTACTTTCAAGCGAATTCTAAAACAAGTATGCATAATGCTGGATGCAGGAATAATGAGGACAAAAAAAAAAAAAATGTTGTTCTCTGAAGATGATGACCTACTTATTTGCCATTTAAGGGATTAAATTCTTTTTTTTTCCTGCAATACTTTTAAATCGTTAAGACAAGGAAACATGAAAATCCAGATGATTTCCCCTAAAGCCAGATATTATTTTGAATAAAGGATTGTAATTTTATACAGTATTGTCCATTACCAAAAAAAACATACAATAAAACTGAATTATTTTCATTCTTCTGGTGTCACCTTGGACAATGGTAGAGAAATTAAAAGGGAGGGAAAAAAGTAAACAAATAACATTCCTTTTAAACATGCTTAATGTGATATTCAAATCTATTATATAGCTGTAATTCTAAAATATTCAGTTATGAAAGATTTAGCTTTTTTCCTGAAATAACAAATGCAGCAATTAAAAGTGATTATTTTCTGCATCAGGACCCTTGCACACAAAAAAGGCATAAAAACAAATCATAATCATCACAGGAGTTGTTTATGGTGATATAAAGCAGAAGGTCAGATGAGAAAATTGTGCAGCAGGGACAGGTGAATTCTAAATAAACATTTTTGTCATGCCAATACCTTTGACCATAAATGTTTGAAAAATAGAACACTTAATGATGGGGTAGAAAAGATGTCCATTAGAAGGCTATTTGAGGTTTTCCCCAAAACATCAGTTGTTGTTTAAGAAATATTTAAGTCTATCATGTTCCAAGGAGGCTGAGCAGAACTGGGTATTGTTTCCATTGATTTAAATAGTTCCTTGTCAGCTCTCATTGTCTCAGTGGTTCTTTACAGCTGCCATTTCTAACTTGCCCAAAAATCCCCCCTCAAAAAAATCCTGATCTCTTGCCCTACTCAAGCCCTTCAGCAGTTTTATAACTACCACCCAGTGAGTGAATAATGTGACCCTCAGATATCACTCAGCAATATGGTCCAGATCCAAACAAAAATTAACAACTGTGGCCAGACTGCTCGCTGCCTGCTGGGCCTGCCCATACCTCCCATGCACTCTTGCCACCCAGAAGGAAGCATGGTCAGTTCTGCTGGTAACAGCTGTATGAACTGGGTCTGCAATACATTCATCTACTCTATATTGTATTTTCAGGCTAGAGTGAAACGAATCTGAACAATACAAAGAACACTGTCGGAATCCACTTGGAAGGTAAAGCCCAGTAAATTGAAAACAATAATAAAGTGACAACTATTATTTAATCAGTGCATGTTTACTAAACACAAACACCCTGTAAGCTTTAAGTAAAACAGAAACATCTAGCTTCAAAATTCTAGTTCAAAATTCAGATGGTGAGAATAAAGCTACAGGTTTTATAGGGATGATAAAATCAGAAATATTCCTAACTTGAAATTGCCTTTAAAATTGACTCTGTCCTTCTAGCTGGGGAATATTCTTATATTCTCAATTAAAATCCCAGGTGCAGTGATTAAGTTTTCTGCTCCTACTTATGTTGTGACTTATTGAGAACATTAATATTTAATATCAGTTTATATATTCAGTATATAGTATAACAATAATATCACCACAGTGACAAAAAATAGACACTTTTTTCTTTAATCAAAGTGAGAAGTTGCAAACTCTGTTACCCAGTAGAATCCAAATCTATCCAATATCTTAAAGTAAATCAAACGTTAGATATTTTGAAGTAATGTTTTTTACTCATAATTTCAAAATTCCTAGTTCATAATCTAGAGGAGAAATCCCTTTGCAAAACTGATTGCTTTTTCTTAAATACATAACTCCAAAACACCTTCCTAAGGTATGGGTCTCTTTTTAATCTACACATACCAGCACTAAGGGCATACCAGCACTGCTGAATAGTATCCTTTCACTTCAGTACAGTCGAGCCTGGCAGTATCCCTGAACAGAAAACTCAGGACATTGAAAATTGTCCTAAAATCTCTCTTCCACATAAACAATACAACAATATTCAAAAAATACAATATGATTCTAATCATCAACTTACACCCAGTATAGTTGTTTGCCTCGTATACAGTGAAGATAACTTGATTTTAGACTAGAATGCCACACACAGCTTTTATATCCAGTTGCAGATAAAGGGACAGTTTTTTTTTAAAAAAAAAAAAAAAAAAGTACTGTTGGGGGAAAGTAGGCTCTTCGGTAGCTGCTTCCACTCAGTACTTCATTCTTTCAGATTCATGTCTGAATAGCTCTAAGTTGCAGAAAGATTAATCTGTTTTTCCTGCCTCTATGTTTTTAAATTGAAAGAGCTTTAAAAAAAAAAAAAAAAAAAAAAAAGATCTGAATAGAAGGAAAATGCACATTTGTAACCCACACAGTGATTAAGATGTGATTATTATTGAAGAACTGTCAAAGAATGTTGCCTTTCTTGAGACTATATCCTAAACCGATCTTAAGTAGAACTCCCTAATGAAACTCATTGGCCAGATCTGCTTAAAATTCACAGCACAAAAACTGCTCTTGTGATGCCCCACCATCTCAGAAACATTTCTGGTTTCTGGGTAGATAGAGTTATTCTAATATGATGGCAGTACTGAAAGGCAATTACCTCTTTAATGTCTGATTAAATTTTACACTTCAATCTCAGAAATCAAAACCTGTGAATTCTATCTACTGCGGCACACATCAGGCTTCTGCCTGCAGGTAGCACCCCAATTCTTTTCAGGCACATAGAAAATGATAGTCACAGCTCCTACTTTCAGTTCAATACCCTCTTAACACCTCAACGAATGTGTTCGGAAAAAAGTACTCAAATCCTTGTCTGTGGACCCCAAAGGCAGTTTGCTTCCTCTAGGCATAACACCCTCATCTAGGTAATCACATTTTTGTATCTCCTTCAGCATTATCATAACCAAGGAATTCCATAGTTAGTCACCTGCAAAAGCACAATCTTTCCTTATGGATAAAGCTTATTTAAAGTCATAATTCCCTACTTCAATGGGTTTTGAATAAGGTCCTGTGCTTATTAGAGAAAAATTCCTCTTAAAGCCACAGCTTAGACAAAGGCATGCAGGGTTTTCAGGCTCTATCCTTTTACAGTAGTTTGAATAAGTTTTATTACTATATTAAAAGTCAAGGCAACTATATTTTGCCATTGTCACTTAACTAGAGCTACAGTCAAACCACCTCTGCAGTTGTCTACCACAAGAGAAAGAAAGGATATTTAAACCAAATATTACAGCCTGCTTCGCATCAATAATTGAATAAAATATAATTTAATAAAATTAAGATTTGATCTCAACTTCAAAATTATGAAGTTTGCACTGATTTTTCTAGCTTATTTAAGCTATTAAAATTCCACTGTAGCATTCATTCAGCTGAGCTCAGGGAGCTAAGAATGCATTTAAGAAATCAAAAATCTCAAATACACTTTTATATATTTGCCTCAATACTGAATGCAAAAATATTGAAAGAAAAAATATGTACAAGACTTCAGCAAACTGATTGGTGAAAGACCTGAGAAAACTCTAACTATTTAAAGGGATGCATCTCTTGCTTGCTTTCAAGCAGATTTACTGCTAATGTGCTTCAATCTCAGTAGTACTGTTTTAGTGTATAACCAACTTTGCTCCAGTGATGACCAGCCTTTTGCTAGATGTTACTTAATCAACTGCTGTCTAGATGTCAAAGATTTACAGCTGATTAGGCTGCATAGTTCAGTTGCTATTTCAAAAGTTTCTAGGAAGGGATTATTTTTGTGCTCAAATACCTCTGAATAAAGGGGTCTTCAGTGTGAATATCCCTGGATTCTGAACAGTGTTCACTGAAGCAGATAAAGCTAAGTTAAAGAAGCATTTAGTGCTTCAGAATGCCAACTTCAATAACTATCTAGGGAAGGCGGGGGAAGGCATGTGTGTGCACACGCACGTGTCTTCAAGCATTTCTCTTTAGCTGTCATGTATTTGTATACAGCGTAGGGTATGAAAACTGGAGATCTAAATCCAAGACTTGCATGTTTGAAGTCAAGACTTATGTCATTACCCTCAAAGCCAGCATTGGCACAAGTCGGCAGCTAATGACAATTCCTTTCTCTCTGAAGAAAGGCTGCTCAATCTTTGGCTGGTTATGCTCAGCACTGGCTCTTTATGCACAGCACCGAGTAGCGCAAATTTCTAGCAGTGATCAGGTTTGCTTATCTTCATTAAGAAGTGGAATGGATACAAGCGGCCAAAAAAACAACCTCCAAGAGGTAAGTTTTTCAATAAACTCAGAATGGAAATCAGTGAGAAACTCTGCAGAATTCCCACTCAATGAACAACTGCAATAGAAGGATAAGCAACTAGCACAATCCTTTCTTACCTATGTATCCTAAGGCTTTTACCAGACTAGCTTTTATCAGACTCTTTTAGTAAGAAAGGAGAATTAGATTCTAACCCTTTGCCAAATAAGGGAAGGAAGTGTTCAGTAGGCCTATTCAGAATAAGGACCAACCATAATACATCTGGTGAGTCAAAGTCTATTCTCCAAGTTAAAACTATGTTAACTTCTAAACCAGTAAGCAGTAAGAGCTGAGGGAAAAAAAAATAATGAGTGTCTGTGATAATATACCCCGTTGGTTTCACAGCACAATCCAAAATTAAATAATAGGGTTTAAGAAAGATTTTCTAATAGATTTTCTATTCTGGATCTGCAGATACACCTACCCATAGAGACTCTAATTGATAAAAAAATATTAAACTAAAAACATGACTGATCTGATCCAAATGTGGCAATTATCAATTTTCTTAGTTTGCATTTATTTCAATACCTCATGTTCTAATAAAACTTTTTTTTTAATTAATCAGAGGATTACTAACTACTGTTAATATCATATGGATTTAACACTGTTCATTTGTCAGCTCTCACAGCCCTTAGAGAACAAAGAGATTCCTGTCATCACAGCATATTTGTACACTAATGTTTTGGGATAAACATAACACTGAATCACAAAGCTTTCTCCAATTTCTTGAAAAAATACATACAGAAACTTCAGTCAATTTATTTTAGACAATGTACCATAATCATCAAATGACTATTGCTGTTAGTCCTACCTTCTTGTAGACAAATATAATTATTATATTTAAATATAATATAGACTATATATAACTTAAAAAAATTAAAAGTTTACATAAGAATGCAATAGCCACTTTTTTCATGTGTTGAGAATTTTGTATATATAGGACACTGAGAAATTCTTCCAAAATCCAATTCTACAAAGTCATTGTACCTTGTCTTTTACCAGATGTTATTAGGTGGAAAAAAAAAAAAAATCCTGTCTAGCAGATCAAATTTTTCTTTACTTTTTTTTTTTCTTTAAAAGAAACACAAAAAAAAAAAAACACCACCATATTATCTTATCCTCTCAAAGGCAGTACTTAATTCATGAGAGATTAACAATATCAAGAACCACTACTTATATACTTAGATTTTACGTAGTATACCCTGCTTTGCTGCAGCTTTCTTGTGTAAAGATAGTGGCACAACATACATTCCAGCAGAGATGTGAGTTTCCAGGCTAAGAAACCTGGAATGTTCCAGCAACTTCAGGCTAATGATCTCTCAAATGCACACTAATACGTTTGATAAAAGTCTCCCAGCATGAGTGCACAGAATGCTTACCATAAGAATGACAGTACTGTGGGCAGGGCAAATCACTGACACCATTTCAGGCTGTTCGATGCTAGAGGCACAAATTAAAACTGTGAGCTTTCATTTCAGCAGGCTTTGACAGATGGAAGAGTGCATCAAATCTCTAATTGTTTAAACCATTAACTCATCTTTCCACCTGCATTATCTTTGGAAAGAGCTCACTTGGAAGCCTTGAACAATTGCTCACAGACTGAATTCAGGAGCTTGTGTTATTCTAAACAGAAATCAGAGTTGTCTTTTCCGAAGCAGAATGTTTATTTGACTGCAGCTTTTGTAAACTTATCTTTATTTTCACACTTTTCTCAGTTTTGAGAACTTAAAAATAGCCTTTCAGTCTTCTTGCAAATCAATCCATCAGTGGCCACTGTTTTGGCTACTAGGAAGAATAACGTTGTATTGCAATTCATACTGCATTAGGACAAACCTCATTTATCTCCAATCCTTGTAAATGCCACTGCACACGCAGTTCTAAAATATGACTCCTGGTCTTTGGACTTTCATCTGTTTACCAAGAGGGAAGCTTGTGTAAAGAGACAAAAAAGGCAAAAAAAAATAAAAAGGGGAAAGAAATCTCTCTACTTCAAAGTCTCAAAACACCTTTCCCAATAATTCTGACCCTCCCTACAGATAAAATTCATTTTCTGTTAAATCAGCATAAATATAGAGCAGCTCATCATTTCATGTTACTCTTGCTTGGCATTCCTGCCTTATTGTTTTTAGTCAAGCACCTGTTATGTGCTTAGCACTTCCAAAATGCTTGAGAATACTGTCCTCTGCACTATGGAGCTCCCAGAGCAATAACAGAGAAGGAGCAAGAGCAGAAAATCTTCCACATTTATATACAGTTTAGCTGGACTCACTGCTAAGTACACAACAGAAGATAGAAGAATTTAAGGACAAGACAGGGGCTTCATGAATGGCAGTTGACAGGGATCATCTTGCACATAGCAAGCAAAACCCAAATGGAAGAAAACACAGATGGGTTAGAAACTGGAAAAATAAGCATACAAGATAGTGACACTAGTTGAGAAAAAAGGACAAAAGATTCTTGGAGGATAAGGTAAGGAAAAACAAAGTCTTAAAGTTTAGCCCAAGGGTCTGGGCTAGGATGTAGTCATGTGTCAGGAAGAAAAGAGTTTTACCTGTCTGGCTCTCTCTCCAAGCAAACTTTTGATCAACATGATGTCCAGTAATGGGTACAGATGACCAAGATTCAGGTGCTGATCTAACAAGGGCATGTGAAGAAATACTGAGTCCAATCTAACCCAGTCTAAACCCAGCTCATTTTGCCTTTTCTCCATCTCTCAACTTTTGTCCACATTTGCTTATGAACTCACTCTTAAAATACTCAGCAACTCAAAAGTAGATTATTGGCAGTCTGTTAAAGCAAAAGAAATGTGTTTTGTTGCTGTTGTTTGGAGTTTTTTTTATTTGTTTTTAAAACATTTACTATCTAAACGAATCCAAACAGACAAGAAGGAAAGCGCTCTGTATCTGAGAAGTAACATACCATGCCACAGTAATACTAAAGTTCTAATTCCAAAGAAAAAGTCAGCAAATTTTAAACAGAATTTAATGCTAAATATGTTCAATGTTAAGAGGTTAAAAGACCCTATTTCAGAGTTAAACAGTTTACCAATTCACTGTTTTTAATCAACATATAAATAGAATCCACTTACTTAGAAATGATCTGTATTTATAATAATCCTCAAGACTTTTTTTAAAAAACCTAACCAACCATATTAAGTACTTTTTGGATAAAACCTGTGGGAAGACTTCAATGTCAATGTGGTCTTTTTAGGGACTATAACAATACCTTAGATAACTACCCCAATTAAAGGACTAAAACATAAGGATTTGTTTCCACTATTCAACATCACTTCCTAAAAGTCTTAAACCTCATGCGGTCTTATGCCTCTAAAAGTGAGATGAATTAACAAAATAGAAGAGAACAAAAAAGACAAATCTACAAAACACTAAGGATATACTCTACAAAAAAAAAAGAAAAAGAGAGAGAGAGAGAAATATGCACAATGTAAGAGAAAAAAATGATTCTGAATATATTTCCAAAGAAATTCATAAAAAAAATTCCCTGACTTCAGTGCAAGGTCAAGTCTACACTCTCTCAGATTATTTCACTCATTTGCAGAAGTCAATGGGAGAATTGCCACAATCCCAGGGAAGCCCTTTGTCTTCCACTGAACTTTGTAGAAACATAGATACAGAGCTCCTAAGGGCAGTAAATAACTGCTGCAAAGAAAAACGTCATTTTATTTAACAACCAAACCTGTCATTGTCCTAACGATAATGGTATTTTTAACATATTGAAATTACTGATCTGATGTCCAAACAAGGCAGGCATTCAAGAACTCACTTGAGTTTTATTTTCTGAAATAGGCCACTGGAGAGATCATATTAAATTAAATCATACATGTAAAAGCATTGGTGCATATCTTTCAGCTTATAGTCATGCTTTTGTGACTTGCTCCATTAAAATAACAAAAATAAATAGCCATTTGGGATATAGGTAGCAATGTACAACTGCTCCTGTGAGAGCTATAACCATTTTAGCCCATTATATTTATCTCTTCAAAAATTTAGTGGTTCTCAAAGACATTCATTATCAAACAGAATTGCTGTCTGCACTTGTATTAGAGGGCACTGATAGAGTAATTTGAATTTAGCTTTAGCAAAATTAGCATTTTGCTTCACTAACAAAATGAACTTGTACAATATTATAAATAACAGTTATCTTAACCTACATAAGTATTCTTAGAGGCCACAGAATTCCATGAGGAAAAAAAAAAAAAAAAAACCACACACACAAAGCTTTTTAAGATGCATCATTGTATTCTCAATCTTAAAGTAATCCTTATTTGAAGTACTCAGTGATTTCAAAGGAATAATACAATCTGCAATACAGGCTGCCCAGACACACTGTAGAGTCTCCTTCTCTGGAGATCTTCAAAACCCACCTGGATGCCACCCTGTGCCACAGGCTCTAGGTGTCTAGGGGTTGGACTAGATGATCCTCTATAGATCCCTTGCAATCTCAATCATTCTGTGATTCTAATTTGAGAAGCTAGACAAATTCTCTCATATCATTCCTTCCTTGTCAGTCAGCAGCAGGTCAGTGGGAAGCCTTTCGAATTAGATACCATGGCAACCTTAATAGAATAAAAAAGGACAATTACACCCTTCTGACCCTGACCACCTTCTTGTCCTTCATATGCTTAGATATAGCACCAACAATAAGCCGTTACATCACTTTTCCAGGCACTGAGGTGAGGCTTACTGGCCCCTTTTCAAGGCTGGCTTTCCTCCAGGCCACAGGCACCTCTCCTGATCTCCATAACCTTTCAAAAATGGGTGAGACTGGACTAGCAGTAGTATCTGCCAACTCCCTCAGCACTTGTAGGTGCATCTCATCAGGGCCTTGGAGGTGTCAAGTTCACCTAAATGATCCTGAACACAACCCTCCTCTGTCAATGGAAAGTTCTCCTTACTCCAGACTTTCTCCCTGCTTTCCAGGGCTTGGGTTTTTTTGAGGGTTGGTCTTAGCAGTAAAGACTGATGAGAAGGCAATATCAATCAATATCCCTGCCTTCTCTGTATCAGTCATTAGCAGGACCCCTGCTTCATTCATAGTTGCCCCATTTTCTCACCATCTTCCTTTTGTTAGTGATGTATTTAAAAATGCCCTTTTT
>JAUBNY010001187.1:1556136-1571983 GCA_032275445.1 Crypturellus soui
GGGGCGGGCCGCGCCTCGCCGGCGCCCGCGCCATTGGCTGCGCCGCGCCTGAGTGACGGGCCGCACCGGGCCGGGCCGGGCGGGCGCCCACCTGGGCGCGGGGAGGGCGGACCCGCGGCAACGGCCGTTAACGGCGGACGCGGGTGTGCAACGGCCGCCTCGGCGGGCTCGTGGTGCCGCGAGGGGACCCCGCGGCGGCGGAGCTGCCCCGTGCCTTGGGGTCTGATCTGTGCCGCGGGTCCTCCTGATAAATATTTATTAGGAGCAGAGCGTGGTGAAATTCTTAAGGCTCGGCTTTCTGTCCGAGTGCCGTGGTGAGCCCTCGTGCCCAGGTGAAACCCAAGAAAGCCTCCCCGATGACTTACTGATGAATGAGCATCCTCAAGTCGTTAGTCACCTTTGGGTAGTAGCTGCGAAACGATAACCACATCTTGAGCTTTAAAATGGCCACCTTATAGCAACGCAGCAAGCACGTTTTTTCTCTGCTTTCTTAATTCCTGCGCTGGAAGCGCGTGCCACAGTATATAGCACAGAGGTTACACACTGCATTCCTCCCGTGAAGTGTAATATATGAACCGCTCCTGCTGCATTACGTGCCACTAGAAGCAGCGAGCGAATCTCTCCCGCCCGGGATCAGCAGTGGTCCTCCTGAACTAGGAGATGGCAAGGTCATAGCAGCCAAAATGAGTAGTCTTTAGGCCACTTCAGGAGCTATAAATAGGAGTTTAATGTGGTCATAGAGCACTGTACTAAACAGACTCCAGGAGTCTTCTTTGCTGAAACAGGCTTTTGCATAACTTAAGTGCACATTCAGAAAATCTAAAAACTTACAAAATGCAGCAAGGTCTCACTTATACTAATTTTACATTTGGGTGTAATCCTCCTCTTTATGCATGTTCTGAGCAAACGCAAAATAAATCATATTCCCTGAGGTCATTTTTCTATCAACATTATGTGCATGTACTTTCCATACACCTACAGATACATTTAACAGAAAATTGGAGCATGTAGAGGCTTGTTTATTAAATCCAAACTAAGGAATTGGTAGTTAAATTATATGATTCTAGCCATAATTTTGCTAACACCATAAGTAGGCACAGAGTAAAACAACAGGCTTCTTGTCACAAGTGTTTGCAATGTATAAAAGGAAGTGCGACTAATATTTGTTTAATATTGGCTGAGCCCGGTTCTCCTGTCAGTTGACCGCAAATCTTCCCTTGAAAGAAGCCAGTAGGCCAGATTCACTCCTGCAAGTGTTAACAAATTGAAATGACAAGTTGTGTCCTTGGATGCTGGAGGGAGAACGAGAAGATGAGGTCAGCTGCTGCTTGCATAGAGGTTGCCCCAGTGCTTGCACTCGGTAAGCATTTTCCACAGGCTATTTTGGAAATGCTTGGGTTAGGTGAGGAAGACTGGCCCGGGTGTACCTCCAGAAAGTTTCCTCATCTTTGGAGCTGCGGTGACCATGTACCACTAACAAGGAGAGGTCATAAGTGTTTCCACTTCTGATACCGGAGAACCAGTTAGGGTTCTGCTGACAGCAGCTAATGTATTTATTCTAATCCAGCACCACTGTATTTTAAAAAGAAAATATGTCCACTTTTTAGAACAGCATAAAAGTAAAACTATGACTCTAGCAATATTGTGACAAATAGCAGTGAGCCCGTTCAGACCTAAATACTAAGTTCAGGACTTCCCACTTTCCATCTGACTAACTTTCAGGGAGACTTTATTGAACCTCGACTAAAATTTGGCAGCCTCTTTCCCTTAGTCAGCAAAAGAAAATTGCTTAGCTGATTCATGGTGTTTAGAGGTATACCAAGTGTTTTCAACTGCCTTATTCTAGCAGATAATAAGAAATGCCTGGGAAAATATGTAGCTATCTATAAATCAGACTACAAATCCAGAGAGGGCAGATGGTTCTATAGATATATCTCCAGTGTTAGTGCTAACAAAATTTATGTTACATGTTAGAAACCTAAGCTTTAACTAACAGGGTATGAATTCTATTTTTTTTATAATGTCTAGTAGCAAAGGGCACAGAGCCTTTAATAATTAAAAAGTTCATGAATACACAGTTTACTCAGTTGCTTGTGTTTGAAAGGTCATGGTTACAGAGATCATCAGCACAGTCTGTGAGCTCCTTTTAAGTGAAGGCTGACTTGGTTAGTACACAAAAGACTGGCTGTTCAATTCTAGTAAAACTGAATTCACATAGGAGCTGTGCCCTTACATGGAGATTAAGAAGGAGGCTCAGTTGCTCAAGAATTTTGTAGGTAATCAAAAACCACTAAAAAACTAATAAACTAACAGGCTAAATAACTGAGTGGTAAGATATAGAGGCTGGTAAATATACTTGTAACAAGGAAGTATATTAAGGAGATTGAGATTTTGGAAAGAAATGAGATAAACCTACAAATCTTTAAAGATAGCATGACTAGAAAATCATCTTAGTTGTTCAGAGACACACTTGGATCTTTCAGAAGTTCTTGTAACATTATGGTAATTTTTTAAGGCAGACAAGATTTCTTTTAGTTAACTTTTCAGATTGTTTCTCACAACTGGTCTTTCTTTCAGAATCACAAGGTTATTTGCCAGATGACATTTGTTACTTCCTTCCTACTTGACATTTGGACCTTCCTTTTTTTTTTTCTTTTGATCAAAATAGTATCAATAAAAATACAAAAAAAAGTGTAATTGGCACAATATTTTTTCTCAACGACTCTTTGTCAGTAGATGAAATTAAAGGATTATTTAGAAGTAGTAGCAATAAATTATTGCACATACACAGCATTACTCTTATTTTAAAATACAGAGATTAGAATCCTCCGTGTGCTTCAAGCCGGTGTGACATAAAGAGCTGAGAAATGTAAAAACAACATTTTTTGAAGACTAGCTCTACAAAGTCGAGGCCTGTGAGTTTTTTTTACAGGAGACAGCGCCACATACTGGTTTTGTGAAGTGAGAACTACTGTACCTTTAGCTGAATTATTTCTACTTAAAGGGTTGCTTTTAATAGATTTTAAATTAAGCTGACTACACCGTAAATAGTTGCTGCTTGTTGTAAGGAAATAGCCAACACTAGGTTCTGATTTCATGTGAAAAAATAAAGGGAATAATGACTAATGATAATGAAACATTTGTTGTTTTAATATAAACCACCACATTTCAATTCATGAATTAATTTTATTAGATTATTAGATTAGATTAAATGACCCTAGTGTGTCAGTCTTTACTCAGTTATTTTTGACTTTAATGCTATATAAACAAATAATTATAATTCCAGTTACGAAGTGCAATAAGTGCATTTTCAAGTGCAATTCCCCAATTAAAAAAAAAAAACTGAATAGAAAATAGTTACCTTGAAAACAAGTTGCTTGCTACAATCTCTCTTGAAGTTTTAATGGCGTTTTATTAGACATGTTTGCAGTAATACAACTTGTGTATGAATTTTCTTAAGATCAGTAATCTATTTATAGTTTTCTTAATAAATTCATGGATCGAGGTTGAAAAGACTGTAGCATGTCACACACACCCTGATATTTGCTTTGCTACTATTCAGGACATATGTGAGAAAGGTCATATACAAGATATATACAATTATTTAGAGGTAAAAATATTTTTGAATCTATCTTACCGTTATTGATAGACTAGTAAGATTACAGGAGATGTCCAGCTCATCTGCAGTTTTATCCTTGACTGTGATTTCCTACTATCAGCAGTGCAGCAAAGAAACTGCAGCAACCAGAAATCAGCAACCAGATATTGGCCTTTATTTTGTTCTCTGAGCTTTGGAGCCAGTTCATGCCCTCTGAGGTTCACTACTCCTCAAGGGCAAGTTAAAAATTTTACTGTGGAAAATGAAGTCATTTTGAAAAATACTTCCATGAAATGGTTTCTTTCCTCAAGGAAAACTTTAGAAGCTAGAACCTAAATGGAAAGAAGAATGAATTTATTCCAGAAATTGTGCTTTGTGTGGACAAACCTTTATGACTGTGACTAGGAAGATGACAGATTTTGAACATTTCTTCAGGTATCAAATGCTAACACAGTTGCTGTGCTATGGGCAGTACCATCTTTTACCTGAGCTCCTAAATTTTGGCCAGCAGGATTCCTGCCACATGGGATCCCTGAAGATATGGATGCTGAAACTCTTTGTGAGGAGTAGGATTTTGCACAGTCTTGTCTCAGACCTGTAAGTAAATTCCAGAAATTTGCCTGTATATTTCATAAAGTTGATATTCTTTATTCATAGATATGGAACTGCAGTCCGCATGCTGTCCTTCAATCTAATCCCTACCAGGAGCCAGGGATGCAATAGTTAGTAAGAATATTAATATTGTAATTAGCAGTCACAGTGAAAGACAAGACAAAATGCTGTTTCACTGTTCCAAAAATCTCATGACCTGAGTCTAAGGAAAGGGACAAAAATTGACTATGCAAAGATTGCTGGGGAAATGCAGGAAAGCAATTAGACAGTTTAAAACTACGTAGTGGGCCTCATCACAGAAAGCATGAGTTCAGGAAGAGTAATGAGGAGCCAGTTTGAAGCAAAGTGATGGTATAGCTTTAAACATATATGTTGTACAGTCCTACCAAAAAATAGCAGAAAGCATGCAGGTGCCTATATAAAAAAAGAGATGAACAATATATGGTGATATCATTGGTTGAGTGTAAGAAGAATTAATATTTTTAATGTTGAGCAATAGCAATGATGTGTTAATGCAGTGCAAGAAAAAAAAAAAAAGAAATACCATGAGAGGGGCAATGACTAAACCCAAAGACTTAGAAAACCCCCTTTTCACTGTTACCAGCAAAAACAACAACAAAATGATATTCTTGTATCAAGACCAGAGGAAAGAGTGTTACAGTACTTAGCATGTAAAAATATTGAGTCGAGCTATGTGAATGTCAAAGAAGATATGTCAAAGAAGGCAATGTGAACAAAGTTTGATGTTCAAAATATGGAAACTGAAGCCTCAAAAACAAAGGTAATACCAGAATGATAGGACAGGCTTGAATGAGGTTTGGTCTATAATGCTAAAGGAAGGAGGCAACATAGATACAAATTATGAACATGTTGAACCTGTGACACCAATAAAGAAAAGTAAGAAGGAAACAATGTTTTTAGTTGTATGAACATATTTATATCCTCTCTGGGACTTTCATCTTCTTCAGGATCACGTATAATAGAGCAAAGCCAAGGCCTTACTTGCTCCAAATCTGTGTCTTCAACTTGTTTGTAAAAAGAAGTTTTCCAGTGAAAATATATCTTCCTGACACGAACTTTTCAGTCTAGTCATTTAGTTTGATTTGTTGTATCAAATAGACCATAATTCTTTTCTTGTAGTTTGTCTATCCAGTATTTATCTTCTGGTTGAAGTAAAGCTTGAAATCAGGCAGACTTCCACTTTTCACATCAGGACAGAAATAATGCAGAAATCAACACAACTTTTGGGAAATATCTTAGTGGTCTTCTTACTTTAAAAATGAGCACCTTATATTTTAGCCTAAATGCAATGTTTATTAATGTTTAGATATTTTAACTTTTTTTCCACTGTTTAGATCGATGAAGAATGTCTTTCATGTTGAGGTGTATCTGAAGGTAGATTGAGATCTATCTGAAGATAAATTGGAGATAAAATGGGAGGTTATTTGCAGACTACAGTTAACTCTATTATAAATTAACTAGATTGAGTTTTCTTTAAGATTTTTGCTGTATGGCAAGTTTTGTAAACCGAAGACAATTTCTGAACTTTCTCTTTGAACTTTTTTTTCTCTTTTTCTCTGAACTTTTCCAACATTGAGGTGTATTCCTTAGAATTGGATATGGTATCCTAGTAATGGTGTCAATAATATCATATATAGAGATAATATCATCTCTAAAGTCTTTAGTTGTCTTCACCTTATACATTTAGAGCTACATTAGTGTTACCCAGTGTATTACACTGTGAGCTCGTATTCAGTTGGTTACCCACCAGACCCTAGAGGCTTTGACAGAGATGAGCTTTCCAAGAAACATTTTTGTGTCCTGTCAGTGTGACCTACTTTCTCTGTTTCTAGATACACAGCCTTGCATATGGCAGCATTAAAATGCATGATGTTTAAAAATGAATTCAGGTTACTGAGTGATTTAGAATGCTCTATATATTATTTACCACTTGAGCCAATAATTGCGGCATATGCAAGCTTCATCTGAAATGATTTTATTATGTGTTTACAGATTACAAACACATAAACTGAGTAGAACACAATTAAGGAAAGACAGCATTAATACTAATTTGTGTGCTGATTTCCCATTCACGTATACTTTTGGAAATATAAAAGCTCTCATGATTTTTTTCCAGTCTAGATAATACAAATATGTTTTACATTAATTGTTGCTAAATGTGAAATTTTAGTTAGAAAGTCACATACTAACGATTCAAGTGCCAATTTGTTTACAGTGTTATTTGCCAAGCAGATTTGTAATCAAACTAAGAAAAAATCAATTGCTTTGTGTGTGTAAATGAAAACTATTTTCATGTATTTATATCCATTAATTTAATTTGCTGCCCTACTTAAATTACTTTCTGGATGTCCCTGTGCCACATTTCCCAGATGCTTGTCTAGCATTTAGAACAGGCTGTAATTGTAATAGTTTTTGCCATTGTTCCATTTGCCAAGGAGAGATGAACCAATCAATTGTGCTAGGCTGTATGAAGAGTCTACTGATGTGTGCAGTGTGTGAAAGAACACACTCAGAATAATTCTACTGAATTAACCTCAATCTTAAATGACTATCTATCTGACCTGTTAACACAATGTAAATTATTTCTTCTCAAACTACATCATTTGGCATCCTTTTAACATTTATCTGCAACATAGTTAAAAGAATCGAAACATTCAGGATGACCTATAACATCATGAAATGATCCTTTATAAACATACCTGGGTAATAACTATGTAGTCTTAATATTCTTATCCAATGTCTACAGCAACTTCTGTGCAAAAAAATAGCTAAAGGTAAGGCATCATGTAGAAAAACATTCTCTGTTCCCTTGAATTAAGCTAAAACATTTTGATATGCTCTTGTGAGGCTGTTGTTTGCGCAGCATGTCCTTCAACCTGAAATAACACTGAAAGTGATAGAATGAAAAATGACAACAATTAAGAAGAAGCTGAACCTGCAAATTTATTTTCATGGATTTCCTGCTCTATGTTATAAAATGTTAAGATTTAAAATCCCAAACAATTCAGGTTTCCTTTGTTCACAGTTCTCTCTTCAAGGAATTAATTTTGAGATGAATAGAATGAAAATCCTTAGCATTGTATTTGCTCTTGTTTATTCTTTACTAAGTCTTTCATTAATTCTACTAAAAATAGGTAACTATAAAACTGTACATTTGCACATGCTGACACACACATATATGGAAAAATGAGAATAGTGAATGACCTCAGGTAAGGCCCTTTGTTTGCTTCTATTCATTTGGCAATGAATTTCAGCCATGCTGTTTTCTTGTGTCACTCAGAAGACTAGAGAGGCTGGTGACAGTTACAGCACAACCTGCAGTACCAAGCCTTAGGTGCATATGACCAATAGGACAACACAAATGTGTGAATCAGTATTAATATTGGCCTTCCTATGTCAGCAAATATGGTGTCTTTATAATCAAATGCTTTATGTGGTAAAGCCAAGCCAGTCTATCAGACCTCAGCCTGTACTTATGCCTGAGGTTCTCCTTTCTCAGGTGAAAGACGTGGCATTTGTCCTTGCTGAACTTCATGAGGTTCCTGTTTGGCTCCCTCTGGATGACAATCTTACCTTCCAGCATATTGATTTTTTTTCCCAATTTGATGTTATCTGCAACATGATGAGAGTGCTCTCCATTACCTTCTCTAGGGCACTGATAAAGATATTAACCAGGATATTTCCCAGTGCAGACCAGGACCGTATCCACCTGTCACAGGCATCCAAGCAGAGAACAAATCTCTGAGCTTGTTCCTCCAACCACTTTTTACCATCCAGATCATCATGACCAAATTTGGATGAAAGAGTTAATCACAGATTAGCTAGACAAGTGAAATGAATCACTCCAAAGCACTCAAATACTGCAGTTCATGTGTTTCTTGATAAAGCAGGACGCAAAAAAAAAAAAATCTAAATTTTAAAATTAAGCAAAATTGATATATTTTCTATTTACTAGAGACATTGAGTCTTCTATTTCATTTCAGTTCCCCTAAGCCAAGGATCCCTGACAAAATAGCAGCTGTTTTAAACCTGCTTTTAAAATAATAGTAACCCCCTTAATGAACTTAGGTTTTGGGACCTCTTTAATCCATTGTTTAATCATGGAGTCTTTCCTCCTTTTTTATTGTCATCATCACAAGGGCAATATTGTTCACACTCATGTAGTAAAATTTCATGACTGTGAGAAAGCAAAGTCATTTCCTAGTGCCAAATGGCACTACAGTAAATTACTGCATAACAGTTTGGAAGACATGTACTAGCCTACTGACGATTCTTTTCTCAGAATTATTACTCAAAATAACTTTTTCAACTAGTTATTTTAACATAAAACTAGTAAGTGTAAAAGCAAGGGGTAGAATTACACTATAGAAAAGGACTATTTACATTCTTCCTTCAGATGAATGTGATTGAAATAATATATTCTTCGCATATGCAACCGTACCACTATATGTCCTCCATACCCTCTATGACCGAAGTCCTCTCTGAAACTTCTTGAATGTGAACAGATGGAAAAATGAAAAAATATAAAAAATGGAAAAAATGATTTTATATGCTTTATTAATATACGTTTATGGATATTATAAATTGATAAAATAATAATAGTAAACTAATTAAATACCTCCAGTGTGGTGCCCCTACTTTGCCACATCACTTTGCCTTATCACTTCTAGATGAACTTATAAGGATTCAATACGGATTATGGCCTGATGTGACAAGATATACATTATTATGCCTTCATCTGAAAAGCAAGATCGAAGTCTCTTGGAGTACAGTGTTTCTGCTGCTCATGCTGTACTTCCTTGCAAAGATTTGAGTGAAGGAATCATCAGTTTTGAAACTGGAAAAAATATATTTGCAAGAGAAGAAGACAACTATCTTCATGCTTTCTGTGTAGTCTAAGGCAGAAGTCCTCTGGAGAAAATAAATGGCATGTGATCTCATAACTGTGTACCTTAATGTGGTGTACACAAAATATAGGTACAATTAACTGCTAGGAGCTGTCATTCCTGTTGAGTGCTTGAACTTGTGATTTTAATGCCATTATTTTTAGGTAGGGCTTTGTGACATATTATGTGCTAATATAGAAAATTACAGTGCTCAGTAGTTGTGCTGTACCTTCAATAACTCCTTTATAACAGATATTAGAAAGCATAAATGCAACATTAAGTATATGATTCCCATGAGTCCTGTTATAAGAGAGCCTTCTGTAGAAAATAACTCTGAATCTAATGATCCCGAGCTGATCCATTTTAAATGAAACTGGGATAAAAAAGTATGTCTGTAAGTAAAGCTTTTGATTTTAAAAGGGCAAGCTTTGAGAAATTATGAGGACCAATTAGAGGTAATCACTGGGCTGAGAGTTTAAGGACTTAATTTTAAGGCCATGCAAATTAATTTGAAAGAGCAATCTTTATCTGGAATTTGCAGACTTACCAAGCAATAACCTAAGCCTCTCAAGGTAAAAACATCTTGAAAATTATGGTAGGTAGGCTTGTGACACTCTCAGGGCAAAAATACTTGAAATCAATGGGATCATATTTGACCAAATAAGAGGAAAAAGTCTTTGAGAAAGAAACTACATATTTTATATTTTGGAGGGCTGTATCTCTCTATTTCAGACTATTCAGCTTTATGTTTAGCATGGAGGTTGGATGGAATGAGATTAAAAGTTTAGAAATGAAATTACATGTAAAGAAGAACAACCAAAAATTATACTCATGCATTGGATACACTCTGGAATTCTGACAGAGTTTGAAAAGGAAATCATGAGCCCAATAGCAAAATTTTTTAAAATATGTTCTTGAAAATTGTGTTATATAATGAGAACAGAGCAACTGAATAATCTACTGATCCATTGATTTTACTCCAGTAGCATGCAAAATTTATAACAATCTTTGAAGAAAATGAGTAAATAAAGCCTGAAGAAAAAGGATGAATGGAATGAAATATAACAAGTGTATGAAAAATGAACTGTGCTGTTTGTTTTGTTTATGTGGGAATGTAGTAGAACTCATCAGTTCAGTCTTCAGCAAAATCCTGTTGTAGCCAAGCAATAATGAGCATGGTGGACATGGAGGCTACTAGACACATTGTAGAATGGAACCACATAGAAATGAAATGACAAGAGGCTGCAGAGAGCTTATCACTGTGACATTATTATGATAATTAGTGATCTAACAACTTAAAATTTGGACACATTTTCAATAGAGATGGCAGACAGAAGTGTCTTTAAGAAGGACTGGAATATTGACAGAGCTAACGAAATTCAATAGTTCAAAAATAATGACTATGAAGGATTTCTGTTTTAAGCTGAGCAGGTTAGCTAAAAATATTGTGTGGAAAAGAGTTCTGATATATTGTCACTGCTGAGACACCAGTTCAATGCACCTGTGAATAAGTGTAAAAAAATCAAGCAAGATTATTTTCTCTAAAGACCTAAGTATTCAGTATTTCAAATTAACCATTAACTCATATATAGTATTGTTAATATTCCAACTTGAATATAAAAGTTTTTCTTTGCGTATATCTTGATCAGTCAGGAGAGATAAGTTGAGAAAAATGACAAGGATATTCCTAGAAACTGAGAGTTAATTTCACAAGAAGATATGGAAAAAAAAATGATCCTGAAAAAAGAAAGCTGAAATGTACACATCACTGCTCTTTAAATGGTATTGGGAGGCTGAAGAACAGAAAAGGGGCAGAGCTATTTAGACAAAATAATGAAAGTTACGCCTAGAGATATTGTGTGTATAGAGACTATATATTGTTTGTTAGTAAATTAAGCTCAAAAATAGAAGTTTTAAGCGTCTTTAAGGAAAGGAGATCTCTCTTTCAAAGGGAAATATAGGACAAAATAATCTATCTCTAGGTTGTGAACCAGATTTTAGGAGGTGTTTGCCCCCAACAGGAGGACACAAGAATTGATAACTTTCTTTGGACCTAACTTCTACACACCCTTTAGTGTTCATTATAAATAGAATTGCCACTGGACTTTCTGGTCCTGAATTATCAGAACATTATTATGACATTAATGAAATAAAATGTTTAGGAAAGGAACATATTGATATACAACCTTACTAAAAATTGTGTTATAAGCCACCAATAATAAAGATGAACTAATATGAAATAGAAAAAAAGTTCCAAAGGGGAGACTGTTCTATTCTTTGACTATATTATCAGCTCTGGGAGCATTCAAAATTTCTGGGTCCATGCAGACATATTCCAGCTCTGTAGCAGGAGATACATGATCACAAACTAAGCTCCTTTTTTCTTTTGCTCTCTAGTCTCCTCAGCAATAAAGCTCTACCATGCAACACATATAATATCTTTTTCAACTAGATGATGAAAAATAAGGTCCCTAGAATATACATGCTCCAGCAAGCAAATCTACATAAACCTAGCTAGAAGCAGTGACTTTCATTTTATTTATAAAGATTTTGGGGGGGTTATTTCTATTTTCTGTTTCTTTCTTCCTTTCACTTCCCGTCTCTCCATTTCAAGCACTCCATATGTATTTCAGACATTAGTGTCTACATCTCCTATCTCCAACTGAATCAGAAAGGAAACCTTTCTCTCCCTGACAGCAGTGTTTTCTTTGTTTGTTTGTTTGTTAATTAACTCAAATGAGACCAAGAGTTCACTGTGGATTAACTTTGAACGTGCAGTCCTGCTAAATTGAGTGACAAGCTAAAAGCCAAAATACTCTCTTAGACATTCTTAAAACAATTGCCCATTCTTGGATCAAACTAGTGGAAACTCAAATATACTTATATAAAACATGTAAGTATGTATACACATGTTTCAACCATGGAAGAAAAATTACTCATTTCCAAATCATAAAACTCTGTTTGCTCATGAAGCTTTGAATCTTCACAGATAATTTCCATTTCCATTCCATTGTGTTTTATAACATCTTAATTAAAAAATCTCTCTCCTGTTCTCATACACCTCTTTTCATCTTTTTCATTTAATAATCTGTCTAAGGATATTAGTGTTTATTTGGTGGGATAAAGTCAAGAATGGTGGTCCTGTAATAATTGCCTTAGAAAGACATGTTTTGTTAAATTCTCATATAGATGCTATGAAGAAAAAAGAAAATCCAATGGAACACTGTCAGACAATTCACAAACTTGGATGCAAGCTGTTCTTTTAGTATAACCTTGATCAAGTTTCAAAGCTGTCCTGAAATTCATTTTCATATTTTCAAAAAAAGGCCAACTCCACAGACTTCTTACTTCCTACTCCACAGAGGTGGTATGTGAAAAGTATGCGAAAGACTAGATAGAGTGTGATAGAGTGATTAGGTAGAGTGTGAAAATCTATCCTAGGGAGAGAGTGATGTTCATTTAAGAACCTTTTTAATACAAAGGTCCACTTTTTCACTAGTCACTTTATACTTTCATTATAGTTACTGGAATAAATAAGCATGTCTTGGTCATAGTTCCTCCCATCCTAAAGGAGACATCTAAAATAAGTCAGCTGAATGCTCACTGCATTCCATTGCCTCTAAAGGAAGTGTCAGGTGTAGATGCACAGATGGTTATAATTGCATATATTTGATCAGACTAACCACACCTAAAGAATGCTGAGTTTCTTGCCAAAACCACACATATGAAGTCCGGGACAGTTGTAAAAGTTGAAAAAGTCTGGAACATACGTAAAAAGATTTTATCTGTGTTCACAAGGAGAGACATTGTTTAAGAGGGCAAAGGGAGGAACAAGTTTCTTAAAGGGTGAGGCTTATTGTCCTTTCTTTATTTATTTTATAAAATGGTAATTAAAACCTGAGAATAAAACCTGGATTTTTTTTTTTTTTTTGTATGGCAGGTGCTCTAGATGTCTCTCCCTGATAATTGGTGAATGGTGAATGGTTTCTGCTACTTCTCTTTAAAAACCTAGTAAGCTCTTAAGTATCCATGGTCAACACTAATGATGGGATTCCACTGTCTTCTTACAATGGAACTGTTTGGAGCTATGTGCATGTGATTGAGATGATAGACTCTTCATTCTCAGAGACGCATTAACTGAGCAAATTAAAAAATGATATTTTGTGCAGCATTTGGGAGGTAGACATTTCAGTATTTTAATTACTTACAATGTTGGGGGAGCAATGTGGCTTTCTATCCACACCTTCCTGAAAATTCAAATCTAACTGTCATACTTAGCTTCAAGAAAATGTGTTTAATGTGTGACTTTTTGATCAGAAAAAAATGGGGATGATAGTCAGTAGCTCTACTTTTACGCATATCTATTTACTTTCAGACAACTGTTGACATCTTTGCAAATTTTTTTGAAGAATACTTCCTTCTACGAGTACTCCGATTAAAATCATGAGGGTATTTACAAAATAAACTGCTACGTCTCCCAGAATTAGAGACAAAAAAAGGCTAGAAGAGAAGTCATCTATTCTATCCTGCCCACAGGCAGAATCAACCGCACCTGTCAGCTGCAATAGATGTTTAGCTAACCTATTCTTGAAGATTTCCAATGACTGAAACTCCAGAAGTGCTTCAGGCAATCTATTCTTGTGTTTCATGACCATGTTGTTAGAAAATTTTAGTTAATATCTATTTTAAATTTTCCTGTCTGTAAATCAAGCCCATTAATTGTTCTTCCATATTCTCTAGTCAGAGAACTGTTTATTTCCTTCTTCATTCCAGAAGCCTTTTACCTACTTTCAGACTGCCACAATGCTGTCTTCATTTCTGAGGCATTCCCACTAGAACCATTTTTAGGCAACTGCAGTTTGTTCAATCCTTTCTCAAAGGCCTCTCAAAAATAATAAAATAAAATAAAATAAAATAAAATAAAATAAAATAAAATAAAATAAAATAAAATAAAATGTTACTGTCATTATTGTCTTCTGATCTCTCATGGTAAAACATGGTAATATGGTAAAACATAGTTTCATACTTTCTTAAGCTTCAGAGGTGGCTTACATAAAAAAAATGATTTTATTGGTTAACCCTGATTTATATAAGAATGAAAAATGAAAAAAAAATAGGTGTCGATAAAAGTTAAAAATAAAAGATGTTAAAGAGCAAGGAATGAGTGATGTCCATGACTTGGCATGAAGTCTGGAGACTAGATGATAAACACAGAGATCTGATATTTTTCTTACCCTTCTGAATGATACAGCTGTCCTAGGGGGAGAGTACTTAGGCAAATGTTCAGAAAAATAAATAAATACATATATTTATTTATTTAGTAACATTAGGAAGATATTCACTAATAAATGTTCTTAAATATCCAAAAGATATGTTATCTTGTGATGGCACTGGACAAATGCTGCATGCTTTTAAGGAAGTTCTTTACCGTTCTGCATGCCCTCTGACCAAGACCAGAGCCACAAAAGGATGACTCAACTTTGAACATCTACAACTAAAATATGTTGATCTTTTGAGACCCACTAATCATTATCAAATATTACCAGTGCTTTATCACCTACTTTCCTGCCCATAGATTTGCATAAAGCTCTTCTGAGTTTACCAAAGTTTGGGTGCCTTAATTATAGGAAGATACTTAAAGAATAGTTTCCTAATTTACAAAATCTCTGAGAGCTGCTCAGGACATCATAGGCGCTTGTTAAGTGTAGTGTTGGATATTCAAGACACTCTATCTTCTGTTGATTTTCTTTTTCTATAGATGAAATAAATCTTCATTTGGCCAGAGAAAGCGCTATGTTTCTTTTGGTACTATAATTCAGTGATGATGATTTTACTCAGATTTAAAAGAAGCAAATGAAAATTTGCTGCAATTAATTGTCCATTATTTATAAAAAGTACTCCAGATATGGGAAGAGGCAAAGTGAATGGACAGTCAATTAATAACTGGAGTGGTCTTCCAAGATTTAACAATCTGGATTCAAGTCCTTGCTTCAAACATGGCTGAAGGGGAATTCCAAAATAGGTTTCTTACTTTGAAGCACCCTTGTGAGGCTGAGTGTTGTAACAAACATCTGAATTTTAGGCACCTGGCATGTCAAGAAGACTCCAGAGGTCTGAATTCAGCACTCATAGAGATAGGTAGAGATATCTACCACAAAATGAAATTCAGAGCTGCTAGAATATTGTAGGTAGATATGTAGCCTGAACGGTTAGCCATGCTGAACTAATAAAATGTCAAGGTGGTTGACACCAGCATCAAAACTCACATTACTTCCAAGAAATAAGTAGATATCATATGTCTTTAGGATGGACTGAAGTCTCTCACTCCAGTCAAGGCTAGGCTCTTTCAGGCAAAAGAATCCATGATTTGGGAAGTGAAGAAAGACTGAGACCATCAGGTTTACAATTTGGACTTTCCAGAGAGAAGGGATTTAGATTCAGATTCATATATATGTTTCATAAGCAAGAGGAAGAAGGCAGGTGAGAACACAAGGCTGCTATTTTGCAGAACAAATGCACTAATATCAGGTTAGCTAGTTTTGCTCCATCTCTCTGCTGAATGAATGACTGCGACCTTCTTTGTAAAACCATGAAATTTCCAACAGGATAGCTAGTGAGTATCGCAGGAAAGAGTTTCTGCCTCACTATGTTCTCTCCCTTCCAAGAGAGGAAGAAATGTGTGTTTCAAATGCCTTCAGTTGAGCCAATGTTTTATGCTATACTTAGGGAA
>JAUBNY010001187.1:1595282-1612007 GCA_032275445.1 Crypturellus soui
AAGAGATGGCATTTTACAAATTAATAATTTTCCTGGACTGATATTAATTACCTCATTTTATTGAATAATAAATAATGTTATCATGAATTCAAAAATTACGTGAAAAGAAGATAACCTGAGGAAGAGAGATGAAAAGAAGTAGGAATCCATCATGTGAAAAGGAAAATTGAGTTAGAGCAGAATAATGTTTTGTTAAAAAAACAGAATGCATGGAATAGAGATAGCAGGGAGGAGGTGGAAGAAAGAGAGAAGCAGCAGTCACAGAAAAGCAACTGTAAGCATATGAACAATGCAGTCAAGATACAAAACAACATGCTAGTTCAAAAGAGGTAATGCAAAATCTTGGTTTTGGAAAAGACCTGTATACAAGCAAGGAAAATACAGAATGATAAGGTTATTTAGGACCTAAGCATTCCTTTGGAGAAATGTAAATACTGAAGTGTAGAGATGTATTTTATTTGAAAGAAATTAATTTGGGGCTCTTGCCCTGTGAAGCTTTTTCCAAGTAAGTTCTGAATTTTGGAAAAGCATTCAGATGTTGAGGAAAAATCTACTTTGTTCATCTGAGGAAATCTGAGCACAATTTTACAGCAGTCAAATGCAAGTCCATAAAGCACTATTTTATTCCTAGGTTTTGCACCCACTGTTGTATCCAGTATGATTCCATGATTCTCAGAAAGAAGTTAGAACTGTCTTAACTCAGTTTTGCTTAGTTGTGTTAAATCATTGATTTAAAATGAGCCCATCAAAAAAGAAGACTGAAGGCTAAAATTAAATTTCCTGAGAAAACTAAATTTGGCTGATCAGTCGAAACCATTTTTACATAAGTTAGGTCTCCAAGTAGTTTCAAAAACTGAAGAACATGCTTCAGTGTGAGAGCACTGTCTTCCATATGATGCCAGTAATTACTTTTAATTTTTTTCATCCAGTAAAGCTACTTTTTTGATAAAATGAAACACTTCATAGAATTTCATGGGCCCAGACAAAAATGCCTTAGGTCCAACAGAGCATTCTGACATTAATAATAAGATTGTGAGGCCACTCAATTTCCCTGAACAAAGACTGGGTTGAGATACTTGCTGTGTCTAGAGAAGAGGAAAATCTTGACACCTGATCCTCAACATGAGAGGTATCTGATTTAATCCTGTAATGCGGAAACATCCTCTCCCTTAGTAGGAATCACAATGTTTTTGAAATGTTGCGTTTGTGTAAAATCAGAAAAACACTTCCTTTCCACCTGTATTTTCCTGTTAGCAGTCTACAACATTTTTCACACTGTTTATTGTAGAAGGTCAAAGACCTTCTATGGAGGACAGAACAACTTATAATTAACTATGATGATGAACGTGGCTAGACTGCTTCCAGGAAAGAGTGGTTACCTTGTAGTTCAAGCATTTCTTTATAATTAGTTCAGTTGATTACTTGTGTTTAACAAAAGAAAACAAATGCACTTCATAGTACAGGCACATTAATTTCAATGTAATTAGAATAATTGCAGTGTAGTTATAATGTAGTTTCAATTTGTTAAAAATAATTATTGCTAATGTATCTGCATTCTGAAGTGTATTTAGAGCTTTGACTGAATAATTTTATTCTCTGTGCAAGACATCTACAAAGAAAATGTTTTTTCGTTGTTTCAGCTGTTGAAACTCTTTTTGTTTCCTCTGAAGCTTTATGCAACAGTCACCTGCTCAGGAAGCGTGGTAGGGAGAGAACAGCTTTACTGGCTAAGAAGGAAAGCCAGCATCCTTACTCTCTCTTAACCCATGCTCTAAGTCATGGCTACAGTAAGGTATTTATATAAAAGGTATTTATATAAAACAAGATGCTTAGAGTCATTATGGTTGGAAATGACCTTTAAGATCATCAAGTCCAACCTTGAAACAACCTTGAGATTTAGATGTTGAAAATATTCCTTTCAGTATAGACATTTTGCTTGTTCTTTTTTACTCTGCAACCTTCTAGGCATCTTTAAACATACTGTCTTAGCTTGGTTTGGGCTTAGCCTCAGCGAGTTCATTGGCAGTGTCCCAGGAGATCCTCCTAAATGCTGTCAAGGAGAGGTTCCCCACTGTCCCTCTGCACCGATCCGCTGGGCAGGTACAGGAGTCCGATCCCAGCAGCCTATCAGCAAAGGCATTCGCCTGGAAAGGGAAAGCACTGACTTCCTCTGAGCTGCTTCTGTATTGTTTCCCATGACCTCCAAATACAAAATTCAGAAGTTCCTGTGGGAATGAGAGTCAGAACTCCGTCGATCATACGCACCTCCATAAAATAGAGAATTTTTTTTTTTTTTTTTTAGTGACAGCAGATACTGGAGCACTCACGTGAAAGTTTAAGTACCAAAGAGAGGGCAAAGGAATAACCTACATCCAGGAATGACCTTCCTGAGTTTCTGTGAGAAAGGTCCCGGACTGCATCTTCTAACATAAGAGTTTCTATCCTCTTGTTAAGTCCCTGATGTCAGTGATAGCTGTTGAAGAAGAAAATTATAAGAATGCAGAAGAAGAGGTAGTCTGTCAATTCTACTTAGTTCTGCACATTGGAATTAAGTTGCTAATTGGGGTGGGGAGCAGTATGAGCAGTCACATGCTGGTTTTCCCTTAAGATCTTAACATTAAAAATATTTGAAAAGCTATTCTTAAAAGGGAAGTGAGAACTAACTGGTCGTGGCCAAACACAAGAAAGTGTTCCCTGTTTTCATCTTATGGAATATAGGTATTTTTACTATTTCAAGATTCTTGCTGGTACTTAAATGGAAAAAAAAAACATTAAAAGAGAATAGATTATAAAGAAGATAGCTCTTTAATACAGAGTATCAATTTCTTGCCAGAATTAAATGATATTTATGATATGATAACATCTACTAGTTGGAAAATACAATAAACAGAAAAAAAAATTCAGCTGCAACAATTCCATAATAAAATAGCTCTGAAGTAGCTATACAAGTACTACACACGCAGCCTAAATGATTATATATGATCAAATAATTATTTGTGGTAGACCAGAATTTATCTCTCTGTGCAAAAGTATCTAGTCTAATAGTGGTCTTTCCCTGGCAATTATTCCCAGCTTTATACATTAAAAGGGTCTCTTACCCCTATCCAGTTTCTCTTTAACTTGCAAAGCTGCAAGAATAAAAAAAACATGGGTCTTTGGTTATATTCCTCAAGTTCACTCCATGGGATTGCAATGCCTGTTGTTAGGAGGAATGTGTGCTTAGCCACTTTGACTGACATGGTCCTGCTAGAAGTTCCCAGATCTTCTGAGGGACTTGGGTGGATGCAGTCCTGAAGCAAGATACTCCTGGAGTGCTGAGCTAAGATGGACATGCCAGTCTTACTGATTTTAATGAGGCAGTAGCAAGCCCTTGATGCTCCAGCAAGAAAGAGCCTAAGAACGGGGCATTATCTAACTAATGAGCATGGAAGTTGAAATCAGAAGAGCAGGCTTTGTCATGCTGCGTGAAGCATATTCTTTTGTATGATGACAGAAACTCAGTATATGGAAAAATATTATTATTTAATGAACTCCCATTGTCATTCTCATTTAAAGTTGCTAATGAGGTTGAAGTCAATATCCCTCATCTGCTCAGGAAAGTGAATTCTTCATCTTGACAGCCTAAGATTGCCAGTGGGTAGACACAGATTTGTGAGAAAAACTAAATGGTGTTTACTGTGGTGACTGATTATCTCCTGAAAAATCATGTGTTTTTCTCCAACAGTGGAGGATATAATTTAATTAGACTGTTATTTTAAATGTTCTGATTTTTTAATACATTAACTTATGGCCTGTGGCTGATAGAGAAGAAATTAGCACTGACTCCTTTGAGTGTGGAATGAATTGCAGTTTGCAAGAGAAGAAAATTAATTATAAATGCTTGCTATTTAAGTTCTCCAGATTCAGATGATAAATGAAGCAATTATTACATGTCAAGTATATAAACAGTAATTCGTCAACATTTCAGCTTATTAATTCTAACATTTGCCATTCTATGTAATATATTTATCACATTTTATTGCTTGTTGATGAAAAATCTAGCAGAGTTCTCTCAATTATCTTTACACAGCTGCATAATGAAGCAACAAAGTAGGAATGTATATCACAGTCCTGAACACTGGAAAAAGATCTTGTTTGTCTTGACTTCATGTCAGAATAGAGCGCTCAGACCTCTACGTGGCCCACTTGCTCTTTCTCAATTTTCTTCCTCAGCCTCTCTTTCACAGTGTTGCAGACTGTTCCTGATTGATAGCATTTTTAAACTATTTCTGCTTATCTCTGCGTTACCAAGTCCTACTGATTCATCTTGCCTACTTTCTGCTTTTTTTAATCTCAGTTCTGAGGCTTTTTTTTTAATACTCTTACTACACCTGGAAAATCCTAAGAAGTCATCACTCTCCATCGTTCTCTCAGTTCTCTCTGAAAAAAAAAAAAGCTTGTGTTTTATAGTATTTCCCATAAACTCTGAATCTGTACAAACTATTCATTTTCTTTCACCCTCTCATTCCTGGACATAAGAGTCTAGTCTAAGATACTCCAAATTTTACTCAATGGGAAGAGGATACTCAAGCTCCCTCTTTACTTGGACAGACTGTCATAAATGACATATTTGGGGAACTTTTAATGAGCACCACTGTTTCAGTTCCGTAGCTTTTTCAGTATCGAAGTGTGGACATGTGGCCATGTGATCGGATGGATCACAGGTCAGATAATCCGAGCTTCACAACTGCTTTGTGCTGCCATGTGACATGCAGTTAATCACTTTATTATCCCTGTGTAATATCTTGGCCCAAATTATGTCAATGGAAAACTGCCATGACATTTTGTTTAACCTCCGACATTCTGTTATTGCTTAACAAGATAACGAAATCACACTCCTAATAAACCACGTGCGAGAAAAAGTGAACTCACATGAATCTCTCGAGACACTCATCCTGTTTGGAATATGGGGATGGCAGTAATGGAAGGTTAAAAGGCTGCTTTAAGTGTATTGATCATATAGGGATCAGAATAACAGTTACCGAAGCCAACCTTACGAGGCGATGGTGAGGCTGGGTATCTGACGTGTGAAGGGAAGAGAATTTGAATTCAGCTACTTACAGTTACACAAAATATTTGGTCATGAGTGTAGGATAGAGTGAAAAGATTATTATACAGATTTAGTTTATTTATATACCCCAGGACGTTGCAAAGAAAGCAATTGCTCAGCTGATTTGTTGCTTTATCAGCTTGTGATCCACTATGACATCCGTAGCCTTCTGTGCACAATTGTTCCCTAGCCAGTTACTTCCCAGTCTCTCAGTGCAGATGGTTATTACTCTGTGTAATTTTGTGTCTACTAAATATCATCCTTTTTTTTTTCATTTTTCCATTTGTCAAAGTTACTCTGAATGTTAATGCTGTCTCCTGAGTTTCTGATAGTTCCTTCCAGCTCAGTGCTATCTGTAAATTTAGACAGCACACTGTCATCATCTAGTTCATTGATAAAAATATTCATCAGTTTCAAGATAATCTGGTTTAACTGAGCTTCTAGTGTGAAATAAAGCAGATAATAAAAATGTTGGGGAAAAAGATACGATTAAAGGTCAGGGATAACCTTCTGAAATCATTTTGATGTAGTTTATTTTCTTGGAAGCTGACAATAATAGACAAGCATACTCCGAAAAGTGTGCTTCCACCTACTTTCCAGAAGACAAAACCAGGATAATCTGCGTAAGGACAACTTTACACATCCTATAGAGTAGTTAGACAGGAATAAGAGAAACAGTTTTAATTTGACTTCATGCTTTAGAATTATACAAAACCTGCAGCAAACATAACAAACATATGTCACTTCTACAGTATGAGGATTTAGGGAAAGGAAGATTAAAAGCACTACCTACAAACCAGTTATTTCAGAGAAGACATGTAGGTTGGCAGTTTCTCAAATGGAAGGGTTCCATTTGAAGATACTCATTTTAGCTTACCTGGAATTACCAGTCTTACTAATAAACTCTAAGTCTTCTGATGCTAAGGCTGCGTTACCCTGAAGACCACTTAACCAGAAATATAATGCACATAAGTGTTACATAAAAACATAATTTCTGTTTAGCACTTGTGCACCAACAAACTAGATCTTACAGTCCTAGTAGCAAGACTGAAGCTGAAGCAATTTTATGGTCAGGATGGTAAATGCATGGTTTGCATAGTGCTGTCTCCTGGAGTCAGGCAGATGGTGAGGAACATGTAGCACCATCCACCCCCAGAGCCACATCCATAACCTCATTATTAATCAGCCTTTAACCTCATTGCAGAATACAGCTCATTATAATCTATGACTCATCAAATAGATACTACTGTGATGTATTTAGGAGCTGCAAGTTTATTTATATGTGATATCTTCATATTTATTACGAAGGAGTTTATTCAGAGAAGTTAGCACAATGTTGTCAGCATAAGAAAAGTTGGCACTAGACAGTAATTGAGTCATATGAAAGCAACGTTTGCATTAGTTATCATAAATGTCAGCCTTAGTTGCCCTAATAAGTTAAGCAGGCTTATAATGAAGCAGTTTTAATACTTAAAGAGAAACATTCAACTTTATAAGATTAGCATTTAATTTTATTTCCTAGTAGTTAAAAAGCCCTCTAATTTATCACATACAAGATATTAACAGTATTATACATAAGCACAGATGGGACAAGTGTCAGACTGACAGTGTTCAGAAAGCTGCACAGGACTATAATGAAGCAGTAGCAGAGGATGTTACAACATCTGACAGCACTCAGCCCAAAATAAATTCATGAATCCAAATTATTAGTTGACAATCTCAAGTTTGCCAGCTGTTTGATACTTCCTCATATGCCTCAGTGTCAATGTTACTTCATTCATTATGACTTCTTCCCTACTTTTTCTGGGGGATCAAAGAACTATTTTCAGATGTTCTGTTATTTTTCTATCATAGAGAGGCAAGCTTTTACCATTCTCTTGAGAGAATGGGCTGTTTCACAACAGACCAGGACAGATAGCCTATATGCTATCACAATGTAAAAAATAAGTAATAAAAGGCATACTTGCATAGGAAGTGCCATCTTAATATTTGCCAAGTAATTAGATATAAGAAATTAATGTATACAATTTCTCTCTAATGCTCATTTGCACCTCTAAACGCATCATGCACAAGTAATTTTAAGATGATTGTACTCTGCTGAAGAATCTGACTTTTCTTAATTTCTTTACATATGCAATGGTACTTACTTTCTCTTTCCAATATTTTTAAAGAGAATTGAGACAGATGCTTACTATACCTGAGGCATTGTCTTGGAGATGTATATGCTGCTACTTAATTTAACTTGTATTAGCAATGCTTGGGAATGATTTAGATGCTCATTTTCTTACACATCATGTTAGAAAAGTAGAGCATTACACACCTGTATCATGTATCTAGGCAATACTTTTTTCCTGGTTCCATCTGTTTGGTTTGACACCAAAGGATAAAATGAAGATCTTAATGGGTATGTTGTTACATAGAGATAAGAACTTCACTGGAAAATGCAGACTCAAGGCTCTGACTCAGCTTGTGGTTAAACAATTTTTGGACAGCTGGAGCTGAAGACATTGGATTAATAAAGCTATCCTGAGGTCAAACCATCCCTAAATCTCACTTTTCAGTTCAGCAAGTTGGAGTCGGCTAATACAGCTGAAGGTGCCAACAATCAAAGCTGATTTACAGGCAGAACGGATAGCTCTGCCCCTTCCATCCAAGCGGCCAAATAAGCATGAAGGTCACGGGCACGGTCAGCCCCTCACTTCTGCACCTGCTCCCACGAGCCCACAACGCCCCAAGCCGAGTCGTGCTGCCAGCATTGGGGATGCTGCCCTGGGCACGGCTCGCGCTCCCTCCGCAGCCTCGGGCAGCCTCAGCACCCCGCAGCATCGCCCAGGCCATGTACAAGCATCTCCTTATACCGTGCCCCGATGGAGGCTACAGTCACCTGCTAGGAGATGTGATAATAAATATTCTAATGAGTGTGTTCGGTTAAAAAATCTTACCAGGTTCATCCTACGGGAAAACAAAGTGGAATTATTTTGGAATAGCTGCACAGACATTCCGAGAGGTAACTGCATGGTGCAAAATTGATACCCATGTCCACAATAAAGGGTCTCAGAAGCTGCCCAAGCTTCCTTGGGGGCACTGCTTGTACAGTAAAATAGTCAAAATTTAATAACAAAGAATCTAAGGCTGATCCTTATCCATGCTGTTTATGGTTCATCCATTCATTTGGAACTAGACAAGAAAAGGAAAGAAAATATCTGAAGGGGACTGAAGGGAGACCACCTCAGACATTTCTGAGCATAAATCAACCCAATAACTAAATTAAGATGTACTTGGTGTGCAACTTCAGCTCTCTCAAAATTTAAAGCCTGTTTTTCTTTGTAAGTCTTCCAGCAAAAACAGTCACCCCCCTTTCCCCCCTTCTTACCTTCCCCCCTGTCTAAAGAAAACCATAAATCCAGCCCCAGATGGACTGCCTGGAGGGAAGTGAGAGAAATAAAACATCCCAACAAGATGTATTTATGACACCTGATGAAGCAGGCTCAGTACGATGAGCTTCTGACCAAAGGCCGAATCACCATTTGCTGAGCTAACCCTCAGTGACAGCTAGCAGAGCTGGAGCACAGCAAACCATTCACCTAATAATAACAGAAAGGGTGTATATCTTTCTATCCAGGTTGTAGCTCAGAAAAATATTTTGACTAATATTTAATAAGAATTCCAACAGATCCTTAGTTTTGGCCAGGAGCATCTGTATATAGTCACAAAAGAATGTTGCTGCCATCCTGCCTGTCAGCTGGGACAGCTACAGTTTCAAAAGTTACCAGAATCCAGGAATTTGCTTGCTTACACTGAACAACATTGTTTATTGTTGTCAATAACAACTTTTTGTTTGTTTGTTTGTTATTGTTTTTGTTTTTATTTGGGGGGGAGGAGTGGAATAACACTACTCAACTTCAATATAATTTGATCGTTTTTGATGAACTTTAAAAACAAAGTCATGATACACTTCGTTGAAATATTGTGGAAGAGGGAAATATTCCGTGGAAGCATAGATGTGTGAATTTGACTTACTTTCACATCATCAAAGTAATCTCATGAATCTTAATCCTGTCTCTAGGTTAAAGAAGCACCAGAAATTTGCTAAATCAGATTTGTCATTATTAAAAATAAAGGTTATCTTAAAATCTAAACATGTTTTAATCTTGCCAACATCTAATATCGAAACCATATATCTCTCTCTCTAGAAAAAGAAAGAAAACATGCTCTTTCCTTTTTTTGCTATTGTTCCTCTAACATTCTTTATGTCATCCTGGTCCAAAAAAAACCCTCGGATGGTTTTGCTGTTGCACTTAAGCTGACAGCAGGAAGCATAAAGCATTAAGAATGCCTTGCTTAACAATGAGTCACTATGCAAGTAAAATATGTAATATAAATCGTATCCTTCAATTTTCAGGTGATTGTCTAGCATTTAAATTTGCCAACACCGTGCCTTCAGTGTGTATCATCTTTTTTTTAATGTCTGCATTTTTTATTCTGCCAGAATCATTACAATCAAAACATTCAAAGTAACAATTTTGTTTAAGCACAAAAGTTGGTTCTGAAGAAATATTCTATGAACCTCTCATTTAGAGAATATGTCCGTAGAAAGGAGGGGAGTAGATACAGAATGGAAGTTTAAAGATGAAAATATTTGATGCTTACTTAAGAAAGTATTAAATGTGAGAAGTTATAAAATTGTTACCAAAGTTTCAGTTTAGTATGTTTATACTCATTTGGTTTATACTGGAAATGTATGAGTGCTCTTTTATCTCTACTGAAATCAGTAGGGTGTTTTCGGTCAGGAGTCTTGATGAATATATACATACAATATATTGTAACTTCAGGAAGCGGATTGTCCGAAATATATAAAGGCTATTCCATGGGACGCAATATGGTTTACAATATGCTCAGGGAAGACACTGTCTCCTGCAGCCAGCTTGCTTTATGAAAGCTGAGTTACCTGTAGGAGTTACACACATAGCTAACATCATTATTTTTAAGGGGTGCGGTATTCTTCTTTTTTTAATTAGCCATTCCTATGGAAGAAAGGAGAAAACCAGGCTGTGACTTTCTACTTCCTATATCTTACACTAATTTCTCTAAAAAGTTGTTTTCACAAAAAGACAATGTCTTGCAGTTTCAGATACAAGTCCATGTTTGATTTAGCCTCTTCAGATGTATCCAATTTCCAGTCTGCTCAGTACTTACTCATTTTTTGGCAGGATGTATTAAAGCCCTGAAGGACCTCTTAAATTCCTACTTTCTGAGGGCTAGAACAAGTGACCAGTAAGGATATATTGTGGTTAATTGTGCACTAAATGCATGAGCCAGAGAGTAAAGGCCAGGTGCACGAAGCCCCACCTGCCTGCACCCTCCATATTAACGGTCTCCATGTTAGAGGCAGCCAACAAACTGTCCCAGCAGTGACCAGGCCTCCGTCACTAGCAAGCTGTACTCTTGTACCCTGACTCCAAGGTCAGCTTTGAAAGTCCTTGCACAGAGGATCAGGGTGCTTCAAGGATCAGAGTAACATCTTGAGTCCTTCGTTTCAGAGCAGACACTTCTGAGCTTCTCTGTTTTGGCTTTGCTTTGGTTTCGGCTTCACAGGTCTGCAGAGGAGGAAGGTTAACGTGAGAGAATCCAGGTCCTCCATCTCTGCCCCATTTGTCTGCCCAGGGAGAGGTCTTCATGCAGCCGTGAGCAGCAGAACCCCTGCACACGAGCCCCGTGGGCCTCCTCAAACACTAACTATGATGTCCAAGTGAGGTTTCCCGGAAGTATGCAACAAAAGCAGGGTTTTACAACAGCATGATAAACCGTACTGTCATGAGTCAAGGACCATGGCTGAGAAATCTGTGAATGAGCCTACAAGACCTTCTGGTGCATCTTTAGCAGGCCAGATGCAGGCCAGCATCAGTCAGCAGTGTTTGTGAAGCCAGCATGGCATTTCTATCCTGCTCAGCTCAGGCCAAACACAAGAGAAAATGTCAGATACTGTATGAGGAATTTTTTGCAGAAATGTAGACCTCAGGCATGAAGCAGAACAGAACATGGAGTTTATGCTATAGTACAAATCAGGTCAAGTAGCATTTTCATGGCCATTCTAGCTCTTGTGTAGGACCCTGTTCCCTTTAGCCACAGAACAAGACCTTTGCAGCTCTTGCACTTGTGGCCTCCAATCTCCGCTGCCATTATGAGAGCTGCTGAAAAAGAGGAAAACATTTTTTTTTCTCAATATTTGAATTTACCATTCACATTTCCTCTGCTCATAATATTGGAACATATGGTTCCAACCAGACATTCAAACTGATCATAAACACAGCCAATACATAGTAAAATAGTATGTCTGGCTCCAAAGAGCAAGCTAAGAATCTATACAGTCCTTTGCAGCAAATATTTGCTGTAAAATAATTAATGATTTAGATATTATATCTGTCTTTTTTTTTTCATTTTCTATACCTTTTAGTGATAATAAAATTAATTATTTATGATGTCAGGGTAAGGGGTTGAGATTTTTAGCAATCAAACACAAAGCAAATAATTGCATTTTTTTCGATTGTAATGCCATAACTAAAAAAACAGCAAGTTCCTACATAGCAAAATACAGAACAGACCATATTTCTGTCTTTAGAACTAGTGACAAGCTACAAGATATATCCTAGTGACAAGCTACTGAAATTAAAGACATCGTTGTTAAGCATAGGCAGAATCCTATTCAGTTAGCGCTGTGCACTGCATTGATTTTGCTTCCACACAGACTAAAGCTCAAGCCATCCATTTTCCTCATATTCTTCTCTTCTCTCACTAGATGGCACTGTGATGTATATTATTAGACACAGGAGCCGCATTTGATATTTTATATATGTATATAACAAAGGATTTTTGAAGAAAACCTAAAATGACAGTGGCAAAAATGCTCTCAAATGTTTTGCAATTCTCAGTGATACCTTGTGGAAAGCGTGTTTCATTTCCAGTCCATGAATTTTCTATCCTCTCTATCTTAATGCAATTTTGAAATAACTGTGTTCGGAAGGGCTGTTTTTTGAAAACAATGCATAATTTTATTTCCATATCTATCAGTTTGCTAAGAAACAAAACTGTGAACACTGCTCCAGATATTCTGCAGGCAAAATTTAATTACAGAATCTGAACTTCTGTTTTTTTTTTCAACTTCTTGAAAGTGGTGAAGTTTTTATTAATTTTCACATTTTCATTTTCCTAGTTGCAGTACTGTAATATTTCAACTCAGGAGGGTGAGTTTTGAAGTGCTTGCATCTATCAAAAATACTGGAGTTCAAGTTATTATGACCCTAATTAATTTTAAAAAATTTAATAAAATTATTTTTGAAAGTTGTTCTCCTCCTCCCCCCCAAATTTTACACAGCAAGGAGTGTTATTTGTCATACACAACTTTTTAAATGTTATTGCAATGCCAGCTTTGCATTGGCGGTTGACATTAAAATGAAAGAAAAACGTTTTCCAGCACTGCTAGTTCAAGAGCCAAGGCCATGACAAAGTTGTTTAATGGTACAATGATTACAAAAAAGAATTGACTTTCAGAGACTTTTTTAAGAGAAGCCTGGAGCAATGTAGAGGCACAATGTCATAGCAGATAGTAGCACCACTTTTTTTAACTGGAAAAATGCCCTGTTCAAAAATGTCAGCTTCATAATTCTTTCTAAAAGCGATGATATTACCATCTCCAAAATTTACAAGACTGGTTTACTATATGTTGCTATGCTATGTTACTTACTTGGCATGATGTGCTTTATAATCAACTAAGAATAATGATCAAGATTAAGCATGAGTATTTCAAATGAAGAAAAGTCTCCCTTTCTGAACAAAACTGTTCGTTACACAGTTTCCCTTTGAAAAGTGACCCTGGGAAGCTGATATCCATACGTTTCGTGTTCATTGCCTTTCAATAACCCCTATATCAAATATGATTATTTTCCAAGCTGTCCATTGTTTCTAACTGCTATTTCTGCAAACTCATCCACAATCCAAAGTGATTTTCTGTCTCTTTTAAGTAGGAGAAGATGAGATGCTAAGGATTATTGTCACAATGGGACTGGACTAGCATATTGTCCTCCCAGCGGCATTAACTAGGTACACAGGAGGCAGCCAAATAAATTATTCTTATAGCAATGGACAGAATAAGCCCTAGTTGTTCATCAAAAGTAAAAATAGACACAGCTGACGTTCTCACTAACATTTCCAGAACTCAAAGACCTTTCCACATCTCTGACTGAGTGACTCTGCCTACAGAATCAAGCCCAGAGCCCAGAGCCCAGGTGGCTGGTTCCAAGGCTACCAGTGAACCTGCTTCAAGAAGAGGCAAAGAAAGACACAGAAAGTGGTCCATTGCTGTGTTTTTCTATAGAGCCAGGCCACAGCAGCCCTAGCTTTAACCTGCATACCCTTGGGATTCATTCAGCTTCATGCATTAATGAAACTTACCTACATCTGAAGAAAACCACCTGCACCTCGTGGCACTGGCGCACTTATGGTCAAGGAAACAGCACTCATGGGTGTTTCCAAATGAGTTTTCTACCAGATTTCCTGTTCACAGGATATCTGTGAACAGACATTTCTGTCTTCATCTGACTATTTAAAATAAAATAAAATTTTGAGATGTAATTTGTCATAAGTTAGAAGTCTTGTTTCTCTGCGATGAACACATCTTGTGCCATTAGCACAAGAAAGTGTTACTTAATATGCCAACAAATTTATAGGGTGAGAAAGGGGCACTTTTAATATTACTTGACTGAGTAAATGTGAACCCAAGTTCATGCCGTTGGAGAAAAAACACAGGAAATAGTGGAAGGATGGAAGAGAAAAGTATTTAAAGTCTCTGCTCTGTATTTAAATAGTCTTATTCTGTGTTTCATGTTCTTATCCTCTCCCACTCGGGTAATTACCTTTTTATCCATCTGCCACTTTGAGAATACATAGTATTCGATAGGCATGTGATACCTCGTGAAATACACTGGCATAGCCTTTTCAGTCCTTTCACTGCACACTATGCTATGTACAACAGCATAAAACAGCAACAAGGAGTTTTAGAAAAAAAAAATTAAAAAGATGTTTCATTGTATTTTTTATGTATTTATTCCAAACACCAAATATTCAAGAATGGAATGACTATTCTGTTTAACCAACTCATTAATATGAAGTGTGCAATTCAAAAATGTAAGTGCATATGTACAATAAAATTAGCTATGAATGTAAGTATTATAAATTATATATTTATATGTATGTAATTCACACATGGGCATGTTTTGCATGCTAGCATGGATTAAAAACAACCAATGCTGGTTTATGAGATATAAATTAATGTCTCACCTGAATCATCAGAGTCTGATGATTTATTAGAAACAGTGGTATCAGAAGCCTGGAATAACTGTGTGGTTGCCTTTTAGTGAAAAGAAACAGCCTTTCTGCATGCACAATGCAGTATCATGAGAAGATAGATGAATTTGATGTAAATGAACTAGTTTGGGTATCAAAACCAGTACAATCAATAAAGGAAACATCAGCCTACGCTGATCAGTTGTGCCTGATTTGTAGCAGCACACAGAGTACGCCCAGAGGTAAATCAAAAAAAAAAAAAAAACAGTCTTGCAGTGTATGCTATCCAGGGCACAGCACAGATTGTTCTCTTCAATGTTAAATAAAATTTTCCACTACTTTGTACATGGCAGGACAACAAAAGTTGATGCAGTGCATTTGATGCATTTTCTTTTAACAAACAAGAGGACCGCTCCCAATGTGAACTGTTGTTAACAAGAAGTACAGGTATTCCTTACCTTAAGATTTATTATATCTTAATATTTAATAAATACTGAGATTTAGTATTTAATTCTTCTAGATATTTGTAAAGTATCTGAAGCATTTGAAATGCCCTGGATCCACAATATCAAAGGAAGATGGCTAAGAAGACCCTGAAACCGTTATGTGGATTTGTTGCTATCAGTAGTTGGCTATTCCCAAGAATTCCAAGAATTGATTTAGGTAAATACCACTAGGTAGCTGCCATTCTTGAAATTATTTTGAATTTCCTCTAAATGACTTTCAACCTCCAACTACTGCCTTACGTGTGCATTTATACCAGTTCCAACAGGCCTTACATAACAGCTGCTGTAATCTAGGTGTGAATTTGGTGGGGCTGCACCTGAGGCACATTTGATGTGCATCCTTTGAGGAGAAAATGAAGCTGGACCAACTATTTGTACCTAAAGAGACAGTCACCATAGTGTATGATTTAGTAACTGCAAAATCTAGTTTTAGTTGCAAGCCATAACCTGCCCTAGTGAAATTTTAATTCATGCCTTTCAAAATACTCTCAATTTGTTGACATTAGCTACAGTTTCCAATAGTAAGTATGATGAGCAGGTAGATCCTCCTGGCTGATAAGCTTGCACTTGGCATTTTAACTGCAAAGACCCAAGAACAGAGTTCAAATTAATAACTATAAAACATGTGTTACTAGAACTCTTTCTTGGATGAAAAAGAAATAAAACACGTTTAATGATCAAAGTAAATCACAGACCATAGCGTTTATTTGCTTCATTGAACTAAGTTCAGCACTTATGAGGTAGCAGGCAGGTTTTAAAGTACTCTAACAATATTTACCTTACTATCACGTAAATCTGAAGAAATATGTGTTTCAGAAATATTCTGGGGACTTTTATGTGGATTTTATTTTCCTGGCCTATATATTAACTGTATTGATTACAATGTTCAGCAGTAATAAACTGTCTCAGTTTAGATGTTTCTGTCAAGATAGCAGTTTATTCTTCATCTTCTGAATCTTGTATTTTTATTTTTCCATAAAACTTAAATTAGAAGGCATGATTAGAAGGCATACAAAACAATCATTTTTATATCTCTTTTAACAAGCATATACACGCAAACAAACCTGAAAACAGAGATCAAATACTATTTGCTTCCAGCTTTTATTTCATTCAGATTAAACAGAAAATCTAGGCTGAAATTTTCTAAGCAGGAGATTTTGATCCAAACTTTATTTTTAGAGAAGTGAGGAAAATCACACTGTTACCCCTTGCTCCCAAAGTTCCTTCAAAAATAATCAGCAAAAAATGCATTTTTGATGTTTTTATTTAATTTACACCAACTGTTTAATTTCAAGGAAGGAGGTTTTTTTTCTATAGCACATGCTGCATAATTTTAAAACATCCTTTTGCTCTACTGTTTCTTTTTTAAAAGAATTTCTTGCTGTTCTTATTTTCCCTACTTCGTCCAACTTTTAGGGAGGCAGATAAGCAGAAATTTTACAGGAGGTAATTTTTGCAATAAAAGTGAGATTATTGAATTTAAAGTCTTAAATTAGAAGTCAGCCCAAGAAAAGGAAGAGTATCCAAACTTTAGAGTTACCTTAGCTGAGCTGGCTTTTAGCTAACATTAAATATGGGAGGAATGCAAGATCAGTATTAAGGCCGAACTAAGACAACATCAAGAAAAAAACATGCTACACACAAGAAGTGTGCTTTTAACACCTCCAGACCATACATAAATTGTGAGTGTTATGTGCATGCAAGCATAAATTAGGTACACAGTATGTTCACAGTTCTGTGAGAGGAATGCAAGCCTTTATCTAGCGTGCCAGAAATAAGCTGTATGCAGCA
>JAUBNY010001187.1:1627656-1639499 GCA_032275445.1 Crypturellus soui
TCTTGAGTGTTTTCCTTTCAGAATTCTTTCCTTCAAAAATGTCACTTCAGGGACCCTGGCTACTGAGCTCTCAGCTTTTCCTACTTTCTTCTCAAGGAACATTGTCCAGCTTTTAATCTTTTACTCCTCAGTGTTAGCTTATTAAGTGGCCTTAAAGTTCTGACAAAAGTAGTTTATACTGTAATAGGAAAAGTAGATGTTCTGTAAACCTCTCTAAATTTGACATTACTGCCAGGCTGCCTGCAGGACTTGATGATTTAAGAGTCCATACAACTAAATTCAGATTACATTAGGCAGCCTCCTGGGCAGCCTCCTATTTTTGTGGTAGGGCTCTATGTGCCACCTAGATAGGAGGTATTATGCATTTTAGTACACCCTAACTTGAAATATCTTAAAAATAAATGTGTCCCGGGTCATACCCAACATATCCCAGCAATAAGTCTGCCTAAATGCAGCCTGTTTTTTAAACTGTGAGAAGAGTTGGACACTATCCCTTATCTATGGCATTTGAAAAAGCTGAAATAAAAAGGCTTTTTGGACCTAGCTCCTCATTGTGTTAACATAAATTGTTGTGAGATATTTGAAATTAAGCATTAAGTGGGTGGCTGAGTTGATCATAATGATCACAGCTGACTATAGAGTTTGTAACTGCAGTTATCAGATGATTTTTCACAATCATAAAGTCATAAGAATATGACCTTCCAGTTGAAATATTCTGTCCTCTCTATATAGGACTAAAGACAGAATCTCTGAAATTTTGCATATGGTTTCAGTCATAGACCTCAAAAATTTGGGCATTCAGGCAGAAGTCAGAGACTTTGCATGCCTTTCATCGTGAAATCTCTAACCTCAAAAGATTTTTCAGACTTTGTTCATGCTTCCCCAAAGCTGCTTGAAATTTTGCATAATTCAGCTTTTCAGGGTGAGTAGAGTCAAGACACATGAACTGAAGGAAACTTCAAAAAAATAGGTTGAATAGAAAATTATTGCTTATCTCTTGCCACAATTTGGGCGTATTCCTACACTTATATTGATGTGCAACTAATGATTTTGTATTTTTAAAGAATTGTTACTTGTGTTGGAAAGTGAATAGGGAAACTGTGCTGAAACAGTGATTGTGAAAATTAAGCTGCACGGAGAGGTTAAAAAATCATTGATCATTGATTTCATGCTTGTATAACTGTAAAAACAGAGGCAATTGTATTGAATATCATTTCATGAATATGCGTTGCAGAAATAAGCCTCCTGCTTAGCTTTAATGGCTTACAGACTCATTACAAGTAAATAATAATTACAGAGAGTGTTAAATGTTAATTTAAAGAAGCTGAGACAAGAGCCTTTCATTGTACATTTTTTTTCCTCACCAGTGTTTTTGGTGAACTCACTGAAATTCATGAACATAATCATCAGATGATTTTGCTACTAACTTATATCTGCAATTGCACATAAGTTATTTTCTCATTTTTTATAACATAAAACACACTTCACATTCACTATTTTCCATGCTATTTTATATATGATGCAGATTCACAGCTCTTGCACAGGGACTCCTGAAACATACAGATTTTGCTATTCTTAAACATTCCAAATCCCACATATATATACACCTTATGATTGTATAGCCCAGATCCCATCTGTTCTGTGAAAACGGGAGGGATCAGACACTCATTTCCTTCTCTTTTTCTCTTCTTTTTTTATTTTTTTTTATTTTTTTTGCCCTCTTTGCTTTGGCTTGTATCTAAAGGAGCGCTAATTGAGAGCTGTCATCTTGTGAAGCTCCTGCTGACAGTGAATGGATGTCTTCAAAATAATTAGCTAACAAGTGAAGGTGACTCTGGGAGAGAAGGAACATGTTAACTTACTATTTTCAGTGTTTGAGGGGATAAGAGTGTCTTGGAGAAAGAAGGAAAGTCAGAATGGTACGTTATCTTGGTTCCCTTGGCTCCCTCCATTCATGTGCTTTGTCCCTGAACATGATGTCAGAAGTGAGTCAGTTCCTGAAGGTGTAGTAGTATTACTGAAAGACAAAAAGAGAAAACAATGATTATCACAGACAGACATTCTTCAGTTAACAATGTTATTAAGGGCAATTAACAACAAAAGTTTCAGATAAAGAGAAAAATAAAACAAGCTTAGCAATAAGTATCATGAACAGAGGTTGCCAGTATCAGCCAGATATGCCAGCAACAAAACAGAAGGTTTGTGAAATACACGATCTACTACAGAAGCATTTCAATCCTCACAAGAAATGATCAAAAACTTGCTTATCAACAAGCACCACAGCATAAATAAGCAACCACCTGGGATACTGCTGCCTTGCAAGAAGCAGCTGACCTTGCAGCTTCCAGTTCTTACAAGATGAACTAATTTGGGACTAGTAGCAAGGATCAAAGAGAAAAGATAAAACGAAAAAAAAAGAGTTAAGAATATTGTTAGTATCCTACATTTGCCCTGTGCCACAGGCTCTAGGTGACCGTGTGTGTGCAGGGAGGTCGCACAACATGATCTCTAAAGGTCTCTTCCAACCTTAGCAGTTCTATGATTCTATGATCTGTGATAATAACTAAATGGATAAGCGGAAAGATAATTTGTCAAGCTCAGCCCAGAATGTGAATTGGAGCAGATAACATAGCACAAAAAAACAAACAAGTGAAAATGTTAATGACCCCAAAGAGTTGCATACTGAAAAGCAGGAGACAAAGAAATTGGACGGTATGGTGGTAAAATCCAGGTGAACGAACAAGGTTACATATATATTAAAACACTACAAGTACAGCACTGAGATTGAACTGTATCTTTATCTTCCATATCACTTCTGGTAAATCTGGCCTTGAAAGGAAAACTGCTGAGTTACTAACCATAATTACATCAAGATTGCTATCCCAAAATGTAAATACAAAACGTGGCGATAATGCAATATGTCAAGGAAGCAAGCAAGGACTCAGAGAATTACAGTGCATGCATGATATTAATGTAACACAAAATGGCAAAGAAACAAATGGCTTGGAAAGCTCAGAGAAGCACCAGATGCAAAGACAAAGCCGCATACAAACAGGTTGCCAAGTAGGCAGCAGGACACCGGTGAATGCACCAGGCTACGGAGACTTCCATTGCATTGTGCAAGAGAAGAACGAAAAATTGAAACCCAGCCAAATCTAAACTGTATGGACAAAACACCACTAAGATATTGTAAATTACAACAGAGTATCAAGTGAAAATATCTAGCCTGAAACTCCAGAAGGGCCAGGGTTATCAGCTAAACTAAGAGTGCATGAACAAATACAGGCAGTAAGCAGTGTGTTAAGAGGTTTGTAGTAAAGCTGATAAAAATAACTAAATTATATGAAGGATTGGGATTTTTAGGCCTATTGGATTGAGTATTTGGCATAACACAGTAAAACCTCAGAGAGAAGGGCCTTTGTGGCTTGCAGCAGGCGTATCGGGACTTCTGGGAACACCTTCAGGCTCGTTGCTGACTGCCTGGGCACTTCTGGTTATAGGTGCCTCCTCTTGGTGCTTCAGGGGCTTGTTTTTTAATAAAGCTTTTATAAATTCAGAAAGAAAAAGAAAGAAATGAAATTAATCAAAAGATGCTGCTGAAGACAGAGAAAACAAAAGCCGAGTAAATAATACAGTAACTGTGCAGAAGCACGAATCCAGACATAAAATAGTGAATAAATCTCACTACCAAATACTTAGAAGCGAAAGGAAGAATACAGTTAAGCACTTGAGTGCAAAAAGACTCCTTCTGACAAGTTATATAGTGTGAAAAATCTAATTGCTTTGATAAGTGTTCAAAGTTATAAAGTAAACATTGTGTTCAGGAGAAAAATACCACTGATATCTGTATTACTAATCTGTTTGTGTCACGCTGACTTTAAGAAATACAAATGCAAAAACAGCATGACTAAACTATGGCAGATAAGGGCTACAACTTTTTTACAATATATCAGGGAAGTAAAACTAAAATTAAATAAAAACAACTGGAGTTATATTTAATCACAATATCACTTACAGGATAGTTGTTAATTTCCCACTGTACCTTGGATCAAAAAAAAGAGTAATATACACAATCAACAGGTACCTGTGGCTAGAAATATGGAATAAATTCAGCTATAACATTTCTTTGAAGATTTGTGCAAATGCTTTGAGGACTATACCAGACAAGCAAGCAAGATAAGCAAGACGTGGTTACTTCACTTCTGATCCAATCTCTGTAAGTCAAACAGCCAGTCACCAACTCTGCTGCTTTACATTGCAATGTGAAAAAAAATAGGCATGTTTGCAAAATTGTGTCAATGAGACAAAGCTGGGAGCTTTGCTACAGTGAAACAGCTGAAAGCTTGCACATCGAGATCTCTATTTCCAGATGATCAGAAATGCATATAATTTGCCAAGGAATATTAGGTGATGGTTACGGCATGCATAAAGTTAGTGTTCAGCAGAAAACAAGAACAAACTCCAAAATACATTTCAAAAAGGATACTCCTGAGCAACTTTAAAGCATGCTAGTGAATTAAGAATGATGTTTCTCGCTGAAAGAAGATAAGTAGTAACTAATTTCTTATTTGAAGCAACCCTTCAGCACAAAAACTGTGGTTTTGCATAAGGAGATCCTCAAACAGATCAAAATAGAAAAAAAAATAAATATATGAAAATATTAAAAAACAGTAGCAAGTCAACTACATGCCAGTTCCAAACCAAGGACTTGGAAAAAAAACCTTCATATCACTATTTTGTTAAAGAGGCTGGACATTTACCTCACTTTTGAGATCAGATGAAACAGCTCATTCATAATAGCAGGTCACTGAGATGCTGAGATGAAATTTCCTCAAAAATACTTTGGAATGGAAACTTGTATCCAGAAGACTATTGACACCCTACATTGGCTCATTCTGACTACAGAGATGTTGTTAATGAATTCCCACGTTTCACGCCTGAGCTTCTTCAAAAACAATCACAAATTCAAAATCATGAAGAAAAAACTCTAATTCAGAAAGTTTCATTTTGCATTTTAGTGAGACTACCTACTTAAACAAATTAAACAAGAATTTACTTGGACCATATCAAATAAAAGCTTAGAACAAGATATCTTCATCTTTATCTATACATATCTGTCATTCTGATAGCATTCGAACCTCATTTTTTTCCTTAGAAAAAAGATCTGATGAAATCAATATAGTTCATAAATTCTCATAATTTCAGTAAAAAAATATCTGCTTCTGTCAAAAATATTGCCACAGGCTTCAGCAAATGAATCCAAAAACCTGATGAATAAGCAGTGTACACAGCAGAAACAGCTTCTTTATTACGGACTGCTATTTAGATTTCTGGGAACCAGACAAGCTCCCAGGCACAACTGCAGCAATCGTTTTAGACCCAGCAGTGAAACATTTTAGGCATACTGTGCCAGCTGCTTACTTTTTATTTTCAAACTTCAATTGCAGGAAGTCTGTGCAAATTCCCCAGGAGTGCCAGGAATCTCAGTACATCATAGCCAGTCCAATGAACACACTAACTGGTAGTTGAAAATATTAGAGCATTGTGGTTTTATTTTAATTATAAAAAGGCAAAGAAAATACATTTCCTCCATTCTTGGATGAAATAGCACTCTTTCTGAAAGCCATAACAGCACCTCTGTATAATGCCAGATGTGAAAATATATACACATAACTTAGCATCATCAACACATGCCTTCCTATAGTCAAGTGTTACAAAAGGAGATACCCCAAAGTCAAATATTGCTGAACTGGCATATATTAAATCTCCCAAAATGGCATGTTATTTTTAGGTCAAATAATGTATTTGGAAGAAAGTGCAACATAAAATAAATGCTAGTCACATAGTCATTCCTACCATACCAAAGGACAGATATATCTTTTATAACAGTGCTGATATATTATTCCGTTACCAGCTGGAAGCAGAAGCACGGGCACAGAGGACAGCGAAGTACACAGCTGTGGGACTGAAGCACAGGACGGGGCAGCAGCACCAACCCAACCACAGCACAGCTGAGCCTTGCTGAAACCCCTGTAGACCCAGGCTCCCAAAAGGTGCTCGGCCTCTCCAGGAGGAGAGGTTAAGAACGATACCTGCAAAAGGATGTGGAAATGGAAGGGGAGGCATTGAAGCTGTGCTCAAGTTGTGCTGCCTGATTAGGTAGGGTCTGAAGAACACAAGTTGCATATTTACTAATGATCTGGTGTTGCATGTTATTCCAGCCACTCTGAAAAGCACACTGCAGCCAAAAGGGATTGCTACTCATCACCATTTTATTTTGCACTTTATCTGGCAAGATGTTGGGGTAAGTTTTATTTTAGTGCAGCAATGAAGTGCCAACACTGATTCAGATCAAAGGGAATGCTTACTTTGAATACCTACAGAATACCTGCTTTAAATTATACAGCTGATGCTATTTTGTTTCAGTGCTCCCACAGGCTGGAAACTCATTACTGCATGCAGTAGCCATGGCAAAAAGTTTAAAGGATTTCTGTGTGTAACAATTCTGTAATTATGGTCTTAAGTTTTGTAACCTTTTAAACATGCTCTCATACTATTTCCCTAGACTTGACAGGTTCCTAAGCCCAGACAAAAAATTGCTGCCTAAGAAAAGATGTTGTTTCAAAAGTGTTTAAACTAAGCTTATATGACTATCTAGTGTGAGATGAAGGAAAAAAATGAATATGAGATGATAGGAAAAAATAGTTACTTTCTCTGAGCTTCAGATATTAGTTACTGCTGTACTTGAATTATTGAATGTATCATTTGATCCATCTGAAAACTTGTTGAAATTCAGTGTTCATTTTGTTAAAGTTGTGAGTTTATTTGAAGTGTTAGATTTTCATGTGTCGCCTGACATGGATCAATAGTTGCAGTGCATCCTTCCATATTACAGTTCTAAAACAAACAGGCTGTGATTTAAAGATGTGATGTGGCATAGTAATAAAATCTGCCATATTGAGAGAAGTACAATATAAAACAAAATATGGTATAAAATATTACACTGAAGAATTGAAGCAATTCATGTGGGTCTCTAGGAGTACATGTGGGTATATAGTACTAACATAAAGAAAGCAAGTAGTAGTTTAGAAAGGGTAAATAAATGAAAATGATGCTCAAGCCTAAGTCATAGTGTAAGATCATTCGTTTGTGTTTGGCTTTTTTTTTTTATAAAAGCAAAAATGCAAATACCTACTCTATACTCTTTTATTAACATTAAAAAATGGCCTGTTTTTGTAAGGCATGTAAAGCAACCTGTCTCTCTATTGCATGATACTAGAATGAATACCAGTTAGACATATCTGACTTCCAGTTTTATGGATTTACCATTTTAAAGTGGAGAGGAATTTAAAATAGTGGATCAGGTCTTTACCATAATGGAAAATGATATCAGGCCCAGGCTTTGTGAAGTTATGACCAGATAAGCTAAGCACATGGGATCTCCTAGATTATCTTTGGGTTTCTGAAGGGTAGATTTACGTATAACTCTTTTGAGAAGACAATAGCAGTATCTTTTTTTTTAGTGATCTTAAAAATATATATTTTACCAACAGACAAAGCACCACACTGAAATTATTTCAAATACACATGGACAGAAAACTCAGTCCAAATTAAAGAGAAATAAATCACACAATGAGTTTAATGGTATAGACCTATTGGGATCAGCAATAACTGCATACTGCAGCATGCACACACCAGTGGCCTTTTTGCCTAGCAATGAGCCAAGATTATTCACCGATGAGAAAGGCCTTCATCTGGTTTTCTGCTCTGACATCATCTGAACATGATTTTTGTGCTTCCCTGAAACACTGTCTGCAGCCAGGCTGTGAGCTGGAGCAGCTTTATAGAATAAAGTAAAAATCACTAGCTTTGAGGAGAAAAGAGTTTCTTTGGTTCTACATCCTGTATCTATAAGGGTACCCATATAAGAGTGAAAAAAACATGGTTCTGGTTCATTCTGACTTAGGTATTAAAAGACCAGAGACTACCATCTGGTCTTCTCTATATGAGATTAATGTCATAATTTCTGCATCACAAAGTCTTTCACACATAGGCTGTCTCTCTGTTCTCCTTACCAGCCAACACTGTTAATTATCCTGTGAAAAATGGAAAAAAAGTTCAGTAACACTGACCAAAAGCTTCTGTCTTTTCACTTGGTAATTAGCTCCTTTCTCTGAGAGATGAGTGAAGCAGGTCATGTCTCTCCAGGCAAATGAGAGGTCCAAAGGTCTCACTGGGAGAGCTCTGGAAGAGTTTTTAAACATTGGCCTGTGGAGGAAAGAGCTGACACTGATTCCTGTGCTTTGTGCAGGGTTCCTGCGCCCGGGAACATGGTCTGGACCTTGGCATTTGGTCCCTCAGTCCCACCTTTCTTGGTCACATGTCTTTCTTTTTGCTTTTTTTTGCCTTTAATTCTTTATCTTTTAGTCTTTGTAAAGATCAGATGATATTTACACATAATTCAGGCTGCCAGTGGTCATGACTAAATATAAAGATGTGGATGTGAGTGAAGGGTAGGGGAGACAAGAAGGTGACCCAAGATCCAAAGTCCGGTATTACACTAAAGTTATATGGAGAAAATACTGCAGAATAAAGTATTTATTGCACTTCCAGAAGAAGTGTAAATTATTCCTGTAAAGAGGAGACTTGTGAAGAAGAGGTGCCCTTTAGACTCTCACATTCAGCGCTGCTGATTCTGGGAATGTGGTACATATCTCAGGTACATCAGAGTTCATGAAAGAGCACTGCTAATAAGCAATAAGCTAATTGCCCTGCTGGACCTGAAATAAATTTGTATGGAGTCAGTGTGTGGTCTCTGCATATACAGCATGATTAATTTGCAACCCAAATAGAACAAAAATGAGTTGACTGTAGTTAGCTGGAGTGGTCCCTTGCTCCATCTCTTGGTTCTGCAAATCTCATTACAAAGTGCTTAGTCAGCTCAATCAGATATAACTGAGGTGAACTTGGTCTAACCCCTCAGTACATCACTGAACCTTATTCCTGTGTTTATGGCATATTCATGTTCTCTGAGAGAAAGAGAATTCATCTCATGATACCTACAAAGAAAAGTATGTACTCACTAAAGAGGAATAACTTAGGAAACTGCACTGCAGATTTCCTCAGTGTACCAAACAAGATGTTTATGACCTAACCTTGGTTATCATAGTTTCACTGGATTCATATCCCTTCAACAGGTCACTCCTTCCTGAGGCTTCTTCTCTGTGATAAATGATATGAGCTATGAGCTAATATGCCTTATTGTGCAGGAGGACAACTGCCCGCTTATTTCTAAGCAGGAGAACTCTCTATACAGTCATGAAATAGGAGTGACTTGTCTTCTTTCTGGCCTGCACCAGAATTAGACTAAAGACTAAGAAGCAGTCAGCTCTGTGTTTGTGATTTTTGTTATTTTTTGTGTGTGTGTTTTGAATTTTTCTTGTGTGTGTGTTTTTTGTATTTTTTTTTTTAGTACTTAAAAATCCAGGTCTTTTTCCAGTTCTATACTGAAAATGATGCTCACATGAGAAATCTGCTTTGTAGCTAGTGAATTCATTAGAAATACTGTTAAACCAAGAAGTATCTTCTTAATGTCACGTTAATCTAACTTCTTTATTTCTCAGATTTGGTCAAAACCTGATAGAATAAGCATAGCACGTTTGAAGGAAGATCAGCTACAACCAAGATTAGCTTGTTTTTTAAATGGCCATACCCTCTCTGATACATCTGAATGATTGTCCTCTAGCAATGTTTCTGTTTTTCAAAACTATAAATAATAGCTTTAACAGATTTGATAGAAGGGAGATTTTTGCATCCTCCCATGGATCAGTCACACTTCCAGGAAGGATTTAATTTAAGCGCTACACTAAATCAGAGTTAATAACACTGTGCTACCTTCCCAGAAATGCCATCATACAGAGTGGTACTTCCAGGAATAATATTGAAAAAACATGGCCAGAGCCCAGCTGTTCAGTAAAAAGCCAGGTCTAGATTCAGCTTCTTCTCTAATCAAGCAAAAACTCACAGGAGAGTTGGGACTTGCTGAGCATCCAGCACTCAGGAAGCTCAGATCTGCCTGTTCCCAGTGCTCAGAGAGACCCTCTCGATTCTCTGCCGCTGCAGAGGGGGGCCCCTGCCTCTGCCCCTACTTAGCCAGAATCCCAATCCTGTGTCCCAAAATACAGACTTCTGTTTCTCTAGAGCTTGAAAAGGGTATCAGAAATGCAAGGGGAGAGCTTTTTGTGTAATCTGCAACAAAGCCAGATGTGCTGAGGTAAGCTGTACGGTATAGGTCAACAAGCCCCCACGCAAGGAATGGGTGAAGGCTGTTCAGCTTTGGGACTGCATCAGGTTACGTGTAAGTCAGTACTAATGGACAGCATGGGAGACTCAATCTGATCTAACTAGATATAAATTTCAAGATTTCTATCGAAATATTTTCTCGCTCTATCCTTGAGTGTTTTTTTTTTTTTTTTTCTATTTTAGGAAGAAAACAAGATGTCCATGGAAGAACTTATCTTAACTGCATTGATTACAAAATGGTCAGCGATTAGGGGCAAGCTATGTATTTTATCAGGCTACCACATATGAAATTCTTTGTATCAAATTATTTTAGCAGCCACCTGTACACAGTTACAGAGGCTTCAGCAAGGTTCTGCAGCAAGTTACATGGCACTTCTTTTTGTTTTTCCTAAAAATGTTTCCATTGCTCATTACCACTGAGGAAGGGCCAAGATTCAGAGACACGCTCTGCAAACGTTGGGTATGTGATGTCAGAATTCACTTACAAAAGTAGCATCATGACTTGGTGATTTACGTGTTTGTGAAAAAGAATAGGGAAGAATAGCAAGTGAGTTTGTTTAAACAGCAGAAATATTCATTAAATAACACCAATAATTTTCACAATTCAATGATTAATACTAATGGAGAAAGTCACTCTGGAGCAACTCCCCTGTGAAATTATCAGTTCAAACCAGGCTGAACCAATCTGGAACAAACAAGATATTCCTCCACTCCTCTGATCACGAATTTATCTGCCATTTCCCTAGCTGAAATAAATTAACAACTAAACTGCATGCATTCTATGTAGGTCACACAGTTGATGTACTACCTCCTTCAGTCTCCTGAAAGAATTTAATTGTTAATACTTAGCAGCTGTGACAGTTTCCCAGCACTGGAGTCATCTGTCCAGAATGCCATGTAATGAAGCCGGCAGCTTCTTTCCAAGAGCAAGAGCCGTTTAGGAAAATCAAACGAGCAGGTGCGTTTCTCATCATCGAGATCTGGCTCTGCAGCCCGAGATGCCATTTCATTGTCCAGCTGCACTGCTCGCTTCAGATGCGGCAGGGCACACCAGAACCATCTATCCTGCCGAGTGTGGGTGTAAATAACGTACCCACATTAGTGAAACTCAGGGATATTGCCATGGAAACATTTAATCATTGACATTTACGCTCCTGGTGCAGATAAGGGAAGCAGCTGACTCCTGACCTATTACTGATAGTTCATCAAGGTAGGAAGCAAGGATTTTGCCTTGACCTGGCTAGAAATAATACAGTGCATCCTATTCCATATTACCTCCCTCCTTCTTCCTTTCTTGCAGATAGCCTGAAGTTTCATAATTATAAATTTTCCTGACCTTTCCTCTTTATGTCAGGTTAGGATGCTGTAGGCTAGAACTGACTGAGAACACCCCAGGCTCTCAACCCACTCTCTAAAGATACCATACCACCAAAGCCAATTTTTTTTTAGGTTATAAAAAGGTAAATCAGGGAGAGCTCTCCAATCACGCAAAGGAAAATTGCAGAGACTCTTATAGGAGGTTACATTTACATGTACAAGTA
>JAUBNY010001187.1:1649701-1670745 GCA_032275445.1 Crypturellus soui
TCACTCAATATCTCTGTAATTGTGCAACTATAATTTATTCCATGCCACGGAGCACTGGCCATTGTCTCAGTACAATACTCTTCTGTACAAAAAGAAAAAAATTTTGACTCTACCTTAATTCAGAGCTGGAATTTAAATTCTCAAACACCCTGAAGCAGCTGATATGGCTGTTCTCCTCAGAGTGCTCTATCTCTACTCAGTGCTTTTGAAGATGTCAAGAAAAGGCAACCTAGCTCGCAAGCGAGGTAAGAGTAATGAGTATTTGTGAGAGGTGAGGACTACAATTTCCCAGTAAATGATAAAGCAATCATTTTGTGGTGATGGGATAATGGCAGGATAATTAAACGCGTACTTCACACGTCTGATCTCTGCAGTTGTTGAGAGCCGGAGAACAGCTAGCTGAGCCTTACCATTTCCTGAAACACTGTGGTGCCTGCATTAGCAGCACCCTTTGATTAGAAAGTGCCATGCAGCTGAGAAACAGGGAAGGTGAAACTGCTTTGGTTTATTTGAGCTGACTGGGAGAAGCTTCTGATATTCCATTTTTGAATAAAAGAGAAACAATCCTGCTACTCAAAACTGGAGGACAAAATTTGGCTTTTGGGGCAAATACTAAAACAGCCAACGTTGCCTTGTGAAAGTACTTAGTGTTGCCTGCAATGGGATGGGATTTTCATATTTAAAGAGCACAGTGAGGTATTTGAAAGCAAAGAGTTGTTAAACTGCTGTCAGCATGAAACTAGAAACACATCACGGAGGCTAATGTGATCTTTACTTGATATGGTGAACAGGTGAATGGAGTGAAGTGCATTTGCATATATATTAGCAGCCCTTTTCTGAGCATAGATCATAAGAAACTAGTATGGGTAGTCATGGGGGAGATATGAAGACTGGTCAGGGAAAATGGATTAATACTGGCTAGTAAGTAGACCTCTGAGGAATCATAACAAATGATAAAGAATCCTCTTGGTAGAATATGACAGATGAGGTGCCCTGGAGCTATTTTCTATTTAACATTTATATTAGTGATTTAGAAATTGATTTGACATAGAAAAAACATCAAAACTTTTGCATCAAAACTTACAGACGACAAAAGCATTTTTAAAGTCAATACTTGAGAGGACATGAGTGGATTGCAAAAGAATTTAGTGGGGATGCAAAAATAATGCTGGCATGTGGAATTTGACGAGAACAAATAGAAAAGTAAGCACAGAGAGAAAAATATGCCTCCAATGCTGTACATTGAGAAGTGGTATTTGAGGAAAAACAGAATTCACAGGAGGGTTTCCAAGCCATTTGTACCTTATTTTAGTCTTGTTGAAGTTCCCTGAATGGTAGTAAATATGTCCTTAAACACCACTCTGCAGCATTTCTTCAGGTGATAATTTCTAATATCATCTCAGTCTTATGTTATTACTGGATGTCACAGAAGGAAAATAATTTTTAAATGAATCATGTTTTTTAAGTATTCACATCTTTTATACCCAAACATATATCTAGAAAACATCATAAAAGATTATCTATTCTAAATGCATTATTTTTAAGGGTGATGACATGGACAGGAATGAGGGCAAACGATAGAAGATGACCGCTAACTCCATCCTCAGTTTAAAAAAGAAATAAGGTCTTGTCTTTGAATACTTAATTTTAATGTTAAGGCATTATTTTAGAGGGAGGGTAATGTTAATTAGACGCTCTGAGAAACTTCAGAACTTGCTTGCATTTTAAGAATTATGTGTCCCTGAATAAAATATTTAGTAAGAAAGCTGAACATAATGACTCATTTTCTCAACAATAAAATTTTATCAAATGTAGTTAATAAAATTTAATATCTTATATTGAATGGTACTCTTCAAGACACTCTGCTATTCTGATGACAATTCTTAGGAAAAGAAGTAAACCATGTTACAAGGCTTATTTATCATCAAACTTTGGCCCTTGTAAACGCTTTGTTTGAACAGATCCTGAAGACTGAGCTGCATGCAGAATATTAGACTGAAATACAAGACTGAAGACTTGTATGTAGGTCAGAATCCTGTTCTCCACAATGGCCTAAGAGGGTCTATAAGAGTAGTACAAACGCAAATTTCCTCAGATTTCATAGCAAAAAGTTTAGCTTAAATATTTACTTGGTCAGAAGTGGTCTTTTAACTCTTATCTCTGGTAGAGTTTTTATGGATGCAAAATGGCTTGTAATTAAATTCCAGGAGTTCTCTTGCCCTTATATTGGCATCGTTAAGTCAAGGATCTCTCTTAGATATCTAAAATCAGATGAAAGTGTTACCCAGTGGAACAACATCAATATTGGTATTTACAAAACCAGATAAAACTCATACATTTTCAGAGGCTCACAGCACCTGCAGCTCTAATGACAAGTGATTTTTGAAATCTTTTTTCTCTGCAGGGCAGATTGTAGGCATTTATGTGTTTTAAAAACCCATAGCGTATACATCTTCATCTTCATTTAGACTTCTTCAAATATTTGTTCCTTTGTTTTTCCACTGTTTTCATGTCTGAAATTCAGTTAATGGTGTACTCTGCTGGTGAATCTTTCTGAAACAGCTTTTGTAAACTGTACCAGAGCTGTCTCATGTCATGTTTCACCAAGTACAAGGGAAGGCTGAATTATAAATTCATTTATGCTAAGCAATACTTTGCTACTCAAATAGCACCCAAAATTTGTATCGTGGATACAGGCAGGATATGGTAATACGCAATGTGGGAGAGGGATTCTCGTGCCAGTCACGTCTCAGCATGCTAGAGAGGAGGGAAAGCTCGCTCTCTCCTTCATCACAACTGCTGGTAGACCAGACTGGTGCCAGCACAATTATTCTTGTCAAGTCTGATGACTGAACTTGGCTTTGTCTTTCCTCTAATGGATCCTGAGAGGTGCTTCATGGCACCATCCCTTCAATTACCCACTGCTTACTTATTCCCCTCCTCCTCCAGCTCACCTGAATTCCAGCGTCCCCTCCACCCGGGGTTACCAGAGGGCTACATAATGTCTGTAAGCAGATAGGTTGAACTGAGCTTTAGAGAGCTGATTTCCTTCTCTAGTTTTTGGAGAGTTTAAAATTCATGGAAAAATGTGGAGATAAACCATTACATTCACACTGAAGTAAAATGCCTGTCATATAATGCACACTGATTTTTTTTTTCCAATCAGGCATAAAATCTTTTTAAAGCTGTATTCTGCTCCTATCTTTTCATTGCCAGTGACGACAATACAGCATTCCAAGGGAAAAAAAAAAAAAAAAAGAGAGGTAGTAGACCACAATTTTATTTGTTTATTTGTATAGGGAAATAAGGCCAAACTGAAAATGCGTGTATTCACATTATTTAACAAAAGGAAAAAGAGGGGGAAACAGACATACCAAAGAGCTAGGAAAACTGTCTTGAGTGTTAAATGATGTATGATAACTTAATGTTGATAATGCATCATCTTTAATCATAGCATGGATGATGGCACTAAAGCAGAAACATGGAACTTCAAAAAAAAAGGATGTTAATTGCAAATGGGAACAAAAGTTTTAATCAAAGAATAAGGAACTCATAAAATGACAAGATTAATAAGAAAAAATGCAGAAGCGCTAGGGTAGCTTTGGAAGCAATTAGTTACCATCCTGGAAGGCTGTGTAACAATCAGCCTTTAATGTACTCAGTGGGCTTAAAGGTCATTTCTCACCTTCAACATTTCTCCACAATTCACTTCAGTCACAATACAAAAATCACTGGAATATTTAACGGAGTATTACCTGCTGAGGCATAAATGCTTCATTTCTGATGGGGTCTTGCAGATAGCACACAGCATTTTTAATATAACTGATTTGCATATAAATGTATTTGCTGCATATTGGGCTCTTATGGAGAAATTTGAGGAAAATTGTATTTGTCCACTCAGTATTTTTTAAAAGTGGAATAGAAATGAGGGAAGGAAGCAGGCAATGGGAAGCAGAAAAGAGGCATGAATGCTTCTTCGATTACTGTCCTATCATTTTAATCATCTATGCAGAAAGTCCATTTGCTTCTCCCCACCAGGGCTTGGAATCAAAGCCCAAATTTCAACCCAATTTCTCATTTGTTCCTTGCTTTGGAATGTGCAAAACCTGTTCACAAACCCAATGCCCCCAAATGTCTGAGCCTCTACATCCAGATTTGTACATTGGCTGTCTACCTGGTGAAGTAACAACTCCCAAAAATGTGTTCAGTGTTTGTGAGGATTTTTTTTGTTTAACTACTGTGGGAATCAAAGATAAAATGTTAGAGTCGTACACATTCCTATATTCATCTAGAACCAAAGAATGAAAACTTAATTATCCATACATATACTTCGGACACTGACTGACAGCATAGCATAGTTGACTTGCCTGAACTAGCAGGTACAGAAAATGGCAAGTGGTCTGGGAAATGAGTGGAAGCATCAGTGAAGTGTAATATCCTGGCTTTAAAAATTCCTAAGCTTGTATGCTTTCAAGCCTTAAAAATTTTGCTCATGACACAAAAAATCTTTTTCCACCTCACCTCACTTAAAAAAAAAAAAACACTTTCATTACATGAAATTCTTGGCGAAGTTTCTTTCGTATAGATTAAGTTATATGAGTCTGAAGTTTTTTGTCATAAAGATGAGCAACATTAATGTGTTCTAGCTACATTTAAGAATTCAGTCTACTTTAATTACTGAAAATTATCTGTTCTTTGAGTCACATAAAATGGCAAAGACAAAATTTTGTTTTAGTCTAATAAGCTTAAATAAAATGTTCTGTTTGATTTCGCTATGAACTGTGGGGGCTGAAGTCTCCTCAATTCCCAGACAACAGTAAAAGTCAATTTTATTTTTAATGATATTTGTTTATTTTGACTGAGACATCAAAGAATGGTGAGAATCTTTTTATCTAATTCCTAAGCCTCCACTACTCAGACAAATGCCTTTCCCTGTATTTGTATAAAGCTTTCTCTTTTTTTTTGCCCTTCTTTTTCTGCTTTAGTTGCTAGCTTACATTGACTCTTCTGTAGTGATCACATTTGACATCCCTAAGCTATTTATATTATCTCTTAATTTTTGTTCAAAGATGACTTAAAGTAATCATAAAGGATTCAAGATCAGACAGACAATTTTACATGAGAGTAAAGATACATAATGGTATTTAAAATATAAGTGATGTGTATGGACACTTCATGTTCTTTCTGTTGTTACGCTTCAGTGCTTCATTCTCTCCTGAACACATTAAAGTGGAATAACAGCCATTCACAAAGGAAAACAGAAGAGGCCAGCCTATTGTGAGGCTGCTCTCCATCCTTGGGGACATGCATTGCACATTATTTTGCTCGTTGCAGGAGGGGAACCATTGACTGGTGAGGCGGAAAGGTGTGAGGAAGAAGCAAATTAAAGAGCAGAGAGTCTTATCCTATGAAGTCAGTGAGGACTTGTCTCCAGACTGTCATCTACCAAGGACCTGGTTTGCCCTACGTTGCCTGTAGGCTGCTGGTGAGCAAAAGGATGTTGCAGATGGTTTGGAGGTCTCAGGAGAGACCAGGTGTCAACATCTACAGCTGAATAATCACTGAAAGAAGCTTCTTGGATTGACCAGGTTGATGATAAGAAGATGAACGGAAGAGTCTCAGCTGCTTTGGGCAAGGTCAGTATACTTTGTGTTCTGGTAGCACAGGACCAGCCCCTGTGCCAGGCCCATGGCAGAGTTAGCAGCATTATCATCATCACATTGCCAGTGACATTGCCTTCCTGTGGCACATTCATTACACCCAGCATAAAATCAAATTGGTGTGCAACATTTAAAGACAGTGCTTGAGTTCATGCAATTACCAAGAACAATATTACACAACTTTCAGTAGCACACAACAAGCTGGGCAGTGTATAACCTGCCCTTAGGGAAATCAGAAGCATGTATGGACATGAAGAGCCCCAAACCAGCTGCCTTTTTACTGCAAGAAACCCTCTTTCCTTTCAGCTCAGCCTGCAAGTTTGACTTGGTATTTGCCAGCCATGAAGATGCAAGTTTGACTGTACTGACTGTCTTTGCTAGCCATGAAGACACACAAAGTCATGTTTTCCTTCATTTGAAAAATTGAGAGGCATGAAAACTCATCCCTCCTTTTCCTTTTATCAGCTAAATTATAAATATATATAATTTGCATATGTATAAATTATATATATATAAGCTAACTGATATGGACTCAATGTCTGATAAAACCCATACTGAATGTTCCTACTCTTAGAGTGGTTTAAATCTGAAGTGGTACTTATTGCACAATGATTTCTTATGGAGACTTTCAGAGGATTTAGTGATCACACCACAACCTTCTATCAGCTGAAATTTTCAGCATTTGAGGATTTTGAGCCATTCAGCATTCTCCTGCTGACAAATCATTCCTTCAATATTTTCTTGAAAGGGAAGTGGAAATTGATTATTCCCACCCCTTCCCTTTTTTTTCTTTGGAAAACACTGTCATCTTGGTTGATGGAAATTAAACCTCCTTTTCCCTAAGGTTTGTGTGAGTTGTCCCTTTTTGAAACAGATATTGCTAGTTTGGCATTTATAGAAGTAGAAATTCAAGCACTATGAAATTCATAAACAGTGAATTGCACCATCTCTCCTGCTTTAAGAGGTAAATGAAGCTGTGTCAAAAGAATTGACATTCAGCATATTAGCTTGCTGTTTGCAGGATGTTTTCCAAATCCTTAGGGAATACTATACTTAAAGTTTAACAAACATTAACTGTTTTATTTCACTACACCATGATAGGCCTTTGTACTTTGCAGAATGGACTTTTCAAAGAGGAAATAAGAAAACTAATGAGAGGTACGCATATGAGAGGATAAGAGCAAAACACATTCTGTATGTACAGTAGTACAATGTAGAATGAATGACAGGGAAAAAAGTTTGATAACTACTTAAAATAGCAAACACTATCTATAAGGTGTTTAGCCAGATGGAGTACTTACATAAATCTACTGAACTGTGTAGTAAAACTAAACAAGTTTAGAAGATCTAAAAGCAAATCTGTTGGTTCTGAGTGTCCTGATCCCATATGCAGTCCCTTGAAATCAATAGGAACTTTCCAACCATTTCAGGTTTTGGACATGACTTGTTATCTCCTGTGGTCAATATATTTGCTGTTATGAACCATTCTCTGTTCAAAGGCAGTTCCTAAATGCTTGTTTTCCCCTGGCAGGTTTGGCTCCCAACACAGTAAGCAATATTTAAATTATTGTAGTATTGACAAAAATTAAAATATCTTAAAAGTTCCATGTTACTGCAACAAAGCCGTAATCTCATAGAATCATTTCCTACTTCATCAGACATAAATGCTACTTAATTTTTCTGTATGCATCTTCAAAGAGAAATACTAAAACTTATTAAATAAACCATATTATTACTTTGAATTAATTAGCAGATGGTTTAATGATATGCACTAGTAATTGCTACTACTTGCACATATTTCATTATACTCTATTATCATAATTGTGTTTTAAATACATCATAACCACTGATATCTTGTGCTATATTTATAATTAACTGGCTAGTAGTTTCCCTGAGAATTATGAGTTCTGCAGAAATTGCTATTTTGTCTTCTTCAATGTTAAAATGAATTCTAGGCAGCTTTCTTTTCCTGGTTAAATAAAGATATACTCAAAATATAGATTAAAAACAACTATATGTAGTGCTGATAATGATCATTGTTAAATAGCTTAGTATATCATACCTTCATTAAATTAATTCATGATTCATTATTGTTTGCAAATAATAAATATCTTGTCTGACTAGTTTTATTGAAAGTGAAGATTCCAGTAATTTTATTTTTCACTTCTTCAGAGACGTCCTCCAAATTCATTCACCCTACCAATAAATCTGAGTGCCTAAAAATGCATAGTTAATGCTAGGGAAGAATAAAGAAAAAAATATAACTGTCCATTTCTTATAATACATTAAGCTACCTTTGTGTAAAGGGTAAACCTATTTTATCAATTATACTAATTACAATGACTTCCTCTTTCTCTCAATTTCCCAAATAGCAGAAGAAAAAAAAAAGGATAAAAGTCAAAATCAAACTCAAGATCACCAGACACTAGTTAAGAAAAGGATTTCTGTCCTGAATTCATGCCATTGTGCAGTGTAGATTATGTAAAAATTATTGCTTTTCTTTGATCTTCCTTCATTTTTTTGTAAAGCCTAACCAAATACTAGATAAGGACAAACTAATCACTGCTTACCCTTTTAAAGTTGTTGCCAGGGGTTGGGAAGTTACCTTCTGCAAGAAATTATTAAGGAAATTTGATGACCATCAAGTCAAAGATAATTTCTGTTATGAAATAAAGCTAGCCCAAGAGTAAGGAAATGAAAAGAAGATGTTAACAGCCAATTCTCATTAGAAAGATTATAGGGTGGAGTACTGTATGGCTAAGCTCTAGGATAAATATCTCAGTCATCCGGAAAATTGGCTGAATGTGAAAAATAAAACATAAAATCTCCCCTGACAGCTCAATTACGTGTTTTGGTTTTTACCGTGTTAAGCAGGAGTCCAAAGCAGACAAATAATCTGGATTTTAGTTACTTTCTTCTTCATCACGAAGAGGCATTATAAGCCATATAGAAAGATTTACAACTGCCCAGTGTGCCTAAGCCTGGATGTGGGAAAGCTGAAAGATTTAAAGAAAGACCCTTCAATTTAGAAGTAGAGGGCAACAGTCTTTGGTTATGAAAACATACTTTTAAATCTCTAATGAAGTAGTTCCTCATGGATAACTGCGGTTCTGCTTCCTCATTCATTCGCTAATTTTCCACAGCCATATGGTAGTTCACAGTCATCTACATGTTCAGTTCACAAGTAACTCTGAGCCAGCTACAGGATTTCAGGAGTAAGCAAGGAATGCACAATGATGTAGCCTATTTCAGTTTTGAAATAAATGGCTTTGGATTTAACATATTAAGACTCGTTCTCTATTCCAAAGAGTCATAGATACCTTCAGAAAAAGAATATCTCTTTAATGTACTGAAACTAAGATCTCTGGGGTTTTTTTGTTATTTTTCCCAATCCATGCATTTTTAATCTGGAAATGTTCTATTTGTTCCTTCATACCAATTTTCCAGTGACAAATAACTGATGAGCTAAACCAAGAAAATGGAAACCTATTTTTACATGTATAGACATATCGGGCTTGTCTGTGAATTTCAGTAAATGGCAATTTGCCTTTCTTTTTTTTCAACCATACAACATATAAAATAACCTAGTAGCGATCAGGAAGTCCCTGATGCTTACAGTATGTTCTTAAATCCATATTTAGATATGGGTTGTTTTTCCAGAAGTGCTGAACACCCACAGACTGTTTTGAAGCCATTGAGACAGAAAATAATCAGACTGAAAATAGTATCAGCAAGATTTAGATACATTAGGTCTGAGACAACTTTGAAAACTGTGACCAGAAATTTTAATACTTTATATGACGAGTATATGAATACTATCATCAAAAAAGGTCTCCTTAATGTGCAGTAGTTATTGCTGCTGCAACTAAAATTTAGTATTTATGCTGTTGCGTATATAAAAAACTTTTTTTCTCTGGGAGTTTCTATGGCAATAACATCTCAGACATCATTAGTACAAAGAAATAGCAACAGCAATCTATCTTAGATCAAAAGAAGAAACCAAATTTGAAACAACTATGAATATGCTCTAAGAATAGACAGATTTTAAATATTGTGAGGAGTGCCACTGAAGGCTCATGATAGGATTTTGACATTCACTTTCATTTTATATTATTGCCAATTTAGCAGTTCTCCTTGCAGAGAAAAGAACTGTGCCTCGCCAATACTACCTAAGAAGACCTTCTGCTGTGCCTTTTGCAATCATCAGACTTGCCTTTCCCGCATTGGTCTTTTTAGCTATCAGCGCGCTTGCAGCAAACATGGTTAAAGCTCTTCCCATATCTTCATTCATGAAGCCTAGCCGTGATCATATTGAGTAATTCTGCTTCCCTGCAAGAAGAAACTTGGAATAAATTGGTAGAACTGTATACTAATGCAAAGCAGCACTTCTCATAGGAGAGTCTATAAAAGTATGTGGCAAAATTGTAATGCCTAAAAGGCCATTGGGAAAAGTGGATTTGAAAACGGCTGCCAAAATACACCATTTTTAAACCAAACACACCATCCAAGTCAAACATTCAAGTAATTAAGACAAGTCAGAACAGAGACCTTAAAATTTCTAGTGTACGTCTGTTTCCCTTCCCTCATTTTATGTGATGGCCATTTATAGTTTTATTCTTAAATTGTAAAAATCAATTTTATGTGACATTATAATTCTGGGTTAGAAAAATGTTTTTGATTTGTATAAGTCACTGTGAAAAGGTAACTAAACTCTTTTAAAACTATTTGCAATTAATGGATCATATAAATAATGAAGGTGGCTGGAAGGGGGAGCTATACCCATCAACAATTATTTTGTCCAGTCTGTTTTGCTTTCAGTCTTAGATTTCACTGCTATTAGTCAAGTGATTTTGTCAGTGAAAGTGTTGTCAAAACACATGCATGAAAGAGAGGCATGAGATGAAACTTGAAAAAGGACATATCCACAAAAATATCAGACATAAATATTTTTTCACTTTAGCACTGATACATAAGTAAGTGCTGGACTCTATTTCATTTCTTCAAGGACATTTTGTTGGCATTGTTAAATTCTTCCAGCTACTTAAATAATGTAATATAGGTTCCTTCTCCAAACTTAAAATATGAATATGGGCCATGTTCAATTTTAGCAAGTGTATTTCTTTAAATGTATTTCTTTAATGAAACTGTGTAAAGGAGTAAAGATATTGTTAAAAAGAAAATCATTGTATCCCAGTGATTCCTATTCTTCACGAGCACTAAAATGTTCCCTTTTTCTTTGTTAGGAAGTGAGATTCAGATCTTATATTCTTCCTGGCAATGAGACTATATGGACTATAGGAAACAAGAGAAATAAAGTGTAATTAGCTGCTGGGTCCCAGAGCATGTTCATCTGTTCAGTGAGCAAAAGACAAACACAATTTTTGGCATCATCAGAAATGCATAATAATATAATTAGAACAAAATAATAATAACAAAGCAGAAAAAGATCACTCTGACATATATATTACTTACATGGTGTAATGTAGGTACCTACAAGGTGCACTTACATCTTGAATATTACTTACAATCATAAGTGGTTATAAGTCTGTCTCATTGGTAAAAAGATGCTCTGCAATTACAGAGGACACAAAGGAAATAGAAATTTTGATGAAAGGGATGGGCAGTTTTCCTTATAAGGAAAAAGTAAGTAAACTTAGTTGTCTAACTTGTAAAACGGGTGTCTGGGAACAGACAGAAATGTATAGAATTCATAAAGCTAGAGCAAGCAGAAAGCTAGTGAGTTACCAGACAGCAGCTTTATAAAAAAGAATAGCATTGTCATAGCGTATGAAAAATATTGTGGGGAACGCCTTTCTTCAGGATATTCTAGAGGCAAAAAGACACCCAAAAAAACAACCAAACAGACAAAAAAACATGGACTGTAAAAGGAATTTGGTTAATTTACAGGGTTGCAGATGTACTGCTGAGTTTGGATACAAGCTTTGGCTGAATATACTAAGCTATAGACTGCCAGAAAGAACACGCTTATGCAGATTTAGTATATGCCAGTGGACACCTTCGGGGAAAAGAAATTGGGTCAGTCTGATTCAGCAAACAAACCAGAGATTCAGATCTTCCTCTTCATACTCATTTCAAACAACAGTGGTTCAGACCAAGTGGGATCTTTAGAGAGACTGCAGACTGTATTCTTTAAGATTTATCTCAAGAAGAAATATCAGGTAGTAACTGTGTATATGGTCTGGTGCAGAATAGAGTTATGATAAAAACTCTCTCTGCCAGGCATAACTTCCCCCACAGTTCTTCCTACAACATTGATTGTTCAGAAAGTTATGTAGTTATATGTATATAGTCATGGATAGTAAATTGTCAGCATACGGAGCACCAGTTAAGCCCCTTATCGTTTCTTCAGTTCTTCCATATGCAAATAACTAACTTACCCATAGTAAGTTAAACCAGCTCCAGAAAATAAGCCTAGCAATAACTATGGCATTTGGCAATAGTTGCATTCTGAATATCTGACTGATTTGATGCTGTCAAACGTCTATTTTGTAGAGTATTGCTATCAAGTCAACGTAACATATAGATGTGTTAATTATTCATCTTGTTCAGTCTTCCCTCTAGCAATATTTTAATGAAAGCCACAGGCAAACCCAGACTTTCGAACATGGAATATCTCATCAACAAAGTACTATATTTTTCTAATGTTCATATATGAGAGATAAAAACTGTTTCTCCTTTGTTTTTGTCACAGTATTTTGTCGTAGTAAACTAAGTTCTGAACAAGACTTTCCCTGTCTCCTGGTCCTGTAACGAGGGTGTTGAGAAAAGGTCGGGGAAGAGCGAAAACCTGTAAAATCCTTATTTTTATGGCTTTGTTATCTCCTTAGAACTCCGCCCCTTCTGTTACAAGGATACTTGTTTCTTCAGACCATATTTACCCATTACCACCTTCCCCTCAGTCCAGAAGTTTCTGCAAGTTGTGATATCCACGGAGAAGAAGCTCAAAGGAAGCGCAGACTCTCCATGTTCCATCAGCTGAACCACGACCACGCTGTTTCCAAAGCCCTTCCAGACAAGAGTATGTCAGTGCAGCAGGATTTTGCCCCTTCCTTACTTCCCTCACTAACTCACTAGTACAAGCTGAGCAATGAGATACTTCCTGAATAGTCAAAAACATGTACATTATTGTGGGCTCATATCCAACTAACTGGACCACACGGAATAATTTTCTTCCCTGTGTTTTACTTGCTTCACCCGTAAAATGGCAGAGAGTGAAATTCATGTGTACAGAGAAGGAGAGGAAGAATTTTAGAGTCACTGATAAGAAATGATGAATCTGAGCTGTCAGGTATCTAAGTAGAAATAGCCTTGAGAAATACTGTTTGGTTTGCTTCCGTCATTCCTGCTTTTATCCATTTTAACAATGATTGTACCTCTCTCTCTCTCTTTCTTCCTTTTTTTTCCACATTTAACATATGTATATCATATCCCTTTTGTATTTTTGTATTTTTTCCCCTTAAGTTGATTTAGTTATAGAAGAAATTCTGGAATATAAGGTACTGCACATAGTCCTGGGATTTATTTATTCTATATCTACCTCATTTGGCCTTTATTTCCAGTAGGGCTTCAATCACCATTACCATTCTCTTTGCAAGTAATTTAATGGTTGAGTTCCTTTTCATAAGGTCTGCATTGTCAAGTAAGTTCTTCAATTAATTCCCTATTGCCCTACCAAAAAGGCAGCATTTGCAACATACGCAGAGAGGTTTATTTGCATCATTTAAAGATGGGATATGTACACAAAGTGTGTATCAGGGAATGGTGCCATCTTACCTTTTCTAAGCAGCTTTGTTCTGCAGGTAAAAGGAGAGGAAAATTGTATTTGAGGTATTGCTGTGGACCCTGCATGGGAGGAGGGCAGTTTTCAGCCCTATCCTTAATTTCCACATTTAGCAGAGGCAAATTTAAGCACATGATGGAAAGCAAATACCTAAAATGTTATGTCATTTGCTGCAGAGAGGATTGGTTCAAAATTGGAGCTTAGAGTGTGCCAGCCTGGTAAGTGCAGAGGAATTTCTTCATGAGCCCTGAGTTGGAGGGAAGTCAATTATCACTTGGAGTCATCTACTCCTGCAGGGCCGCTCCACCAATGACAGAGTTCCTCTGACCTGCACTTGCCTCCGTTAGCGCCAGTGGGTGGCTCAGAGGCCATCAGAGCTGTGGCTCAAAAATGGTCATTACAATTTCTGGATTTGTCCCTCTTACCACCCTGCCTTGCATGCTGGTGAGCACCAAACCATTAAGAATGATGCCCCCAGCATGGGGGAGCTCTGGAGCTGCCAGGCGCTTTTGACATTCAGAAAGACCACGCTCACCCCACTGTGCAATTGGTCTCTGAGCAATTGGTTCTTCCTCCCAGTTTCAAGAAGATCTTTCAGCACTAAGGTACAGCACTCCTCCACATGTACTGGAGAAGTAACAACATTCAGTTGTTGAAAACTGGTAAAAACAGAGTGTTCTCTTCTGTGAACTGCCCTTTATAGCGAAGTGAAAAATAAGCTTTAGATGTTTCACAATTGCAGCATAAAGTGTGCATAAAGAAATGAGCATTGTTCATATTGTCTAAACAACCTTACTTCATAAACTGTAGCCCCTTTAACTATACATACTAGAAGAACATTTTCTAAATGTCACGGCAGCACTGCTGCTTGTGAAAGATGAAGTATGTATCTTGTTCTGTAAAGGAAAGAGCATGGAGGAGGCTGACAACTCATTACTCTTCAACAATAAAAAGAACTCCACGTTGCTTGAGTATGCGAGGTATTTTAGGATAAAATAGACTGCTTCACATTTTATGTCACCATCCTCAAGTCAAACTGAGCAGAGATAAGATTCCTGAACTCAATAAAAAAGCAAAATCCTCTGATGCTCTCACATGGAGTTTCTTAGCACTTGCATCAACTATTGGCATCCAGAAAGTGGAAAACACTGGGCCAGGAAAGTTAGGAAAGAAAAAGCTCACGCAAGGAGAAAAGGACCTCTCTGACTGAGATTAGACCATTCTGGGACACTATGTCCTTTCAGAACAAAGAATTACAAAGTTAGGTTTGATATCTTCCCTATATTTCACCTCCTAAATTTGTAAGTGGATGTTTGTTCTGGGAAATCCCAGGCAAGAGAGCACTGCCGGCTCTCCTTGGCTCAGTGATCTGCTTTCCCCATCATGACACAACAACCCACAGTCGGTCCCACTTTTGCAGAAATGAACGATGCAGGTTTGCATACCCAACGTGGAACAGAAACAGACTCCATCTCTTAAGCAAGTGCAGCATTTGGTCATCTCAGGTGAGGGAGGTAGCCACAGTCACTTCTTTTATGGTCTGCTCTTGTTGGCCTGTTGTGAAGCAGTGATGTGTGACCATGCAGTTTCAGCTGTATTAGCTAAAAGCCCGGAGTTACAACGCCTGTAAATTATATCAGCCTATTTGTCACACAAATCCCATTTTTTGCAGACAAATTACAGAGTGCAGCTTCCCTCTTCCTGCAAAATGGTTGTGGTTGTATTTGCCTTTAAGAAATCCTTGAAGTTACTTGAACAAGTTATTTTATGCTGCACTCTAATGCCACTTTTTTACTGATGATTACCAGTTACTTCCCAAGGATATTTTTTTCTGGAGCACTCTATTTTGAATAAATTTTAAAATTATGTCTCTGACTCAACCACTGCAGGAGACCTTAGTTCCTCAGGGCTACGGCTTGCAGCACACTGCATTAAAGATCCTGGCAAGCATCCTGTCATAAAAGATGTAAAATGCCGAATGGGATTTCAGAGAGGAAGTATTTTGACAGTTATCCCCTTCTACTTTCCTAAATCCCTAGATGTATATATCCAAGAATGAGGCTAGAAAAATACAGTATTCCTAGACAGCTGCTCAGCAACGTTGCTGAGAGATTTTCAGAACGATTGTGGCTGACATATTGAGTCCCAGGCCACTAACAGAGCAGAAAATCATTTCATTTGAATTTCCTTTCCAAGGGGTCAAAAGTGCTCCTGTTACCTAACTAGAAAACTAAAATGGTTCTTGGTCCTTAATAATGAGATTTCTTCTTTTATGAACACCCACACACACCCTCTCTGAACAAAATCTGGAGTTTTGAGCAGCATTACTCAGTAAGAAATCTGGCTGCCTGCTGTGATAACCTCTGCCGTGCACATCTGTTTAGCCTACAACTTCCTCTGTTTAGGTCCCACTCATGTGAGGAGTGTGATACATTTTTTTCCCCCAGACTGTTTTATTTCCAGACTAGAACCATCTCTGTGGTATTTGGTTACATGAATATTATTTCTCCATGACTGGAAAACATCCAGGCTGCCATTCCCCTCTGAGAATATAACTGAATATTTAATGAAAAAGGCCACATCCAAAAAAAATCTGCCAAACACATCACAGAAAATACATTTTATTGAAATGGAAACCAATACAGAAAGTAGCCATGTGCATTTTAAACTTTGGTTTTCTCAAAGAAAATGATTGAAATTTGCTTTGGCTTTCTGTCTTGTGACCATTCATGAGATTAAGAAGAATCAAAGATATTCTATGCTAAAGTTTATGGGTTTAAACTTTAATCATATATATTTTAAGTGAGATAACAAATGCCAAAATGTCATAATTTTATTGCAGGGCACTTTTACATGAAAGATTAAAGAGGGTGTGCTTGTCTGAGAATGCCTTATCATCTCTGTGCTTTAATACCTTCTTTCTGTTCTGGTTGCTTTTAAAAAACATGGGTGTTCCACGTTCTCCGTTACACTAAAGTTCAAGTAAAGCTACATCTTTATAGTATTTTTGTCACTAAGTCGCAGACAGTTACTGTCACCCCAGTTTTGCTTCTAAGGTAGAATGGTCTGACACTCTTCTATGCTTATTTACCTGTGTGTGGTGGTAGGGTGATCAGAATATAAGTTGTGCTTGCACTGCTAGCAGCACACAGATAGAGGTCCTGCTTATTTAACATTCTTATCTCTAGGTTAGGACTAGTTATAACATGCTTCCTTCCAGTCAATTTATAATTTGTAAAGGTGTTTCTCCTAAGCCACATAAAGGATATATAACTGAGGTGGGTTTTATTAACTATTTCTGTTATAAACAAGTTGATGCTGGGTTGTACTGCAGCACACGTGACAACTGCAAGCTGAAAGCTCTGGTTTAATAGGGCAACTTCTTTTGGCAAGAAAATTTCTTTTAGCTGCCTACAGGATGTCACACGGGGCTAAATAACACGGGTATTGTAACATGTGACATTAAAGCGCAGAGTATCTGCAGTACTTGGGATGTGTCCAAGTTCACTACTGCTTAGTTGCACCAGAAAGTGCTGGCCATTGACAGGAGCAGCTCTGCAGAGCGAAGCAGTTGTTGCTGTTGTTCCATCCACACTTGAGGCCTGGTGATCTGAGGCTTAGAGCTAGGGTTAGGGTTTAAAGAAAGCCTAGAGGCCCAGGGAGGGAGGGAGTAGACAGGGCATACCAAAGGGTAATGGGCACAAAATGAAACACAGGAAGTTTCGTCTCCATATGAAGGAGAACTTCTTTCCTGTGAGGGAGACAGACTCCTGGAACAGGCTGCCCAGAGAGGCTGTGGAGTCTCCTTCTCTGGAGATCTTCCAAACCCACCTGGATGCCACCCTGTGCTCTTGAGCAGGGGATTGGATTAGATGATCTATAGAGTTCCCTTCCAACATAACCATCCTGTGATTCTTTGGTGGCAGGAGTTTTTCTTTTGCATTAGCTTTGTACTATCATTTTATGCAGTATGCAGATTTGACAAATCAGTTTTGTGAATACAGGAATTTAAGCATTTAATAAAAATAATATTACTTTGAAAAAAATGACGCGATGAATTATGTGATAATTCTAGGACACATATCAAAGGCTGAACATGAGGCTGGATGGCCTTTTTTTCTTTGTTGATTTTTGCTTTGTCCTGTGAATAGCTCTGAAAGATAAATAACGATGGACTGAAGAACATAGTCTATGATCCCTTTTTGTTTCTAATTCTACGACAGAACTTTTCTGTTGACTCTAAGTTTGGTGTTTAGTTCTTTGTTTTGTTTTAATTCCCCTAGCAACCATAAGGTTGTCTTGGTTACAATAACACACATGCTTAGTACTTTATTATAGGAATTTTCAACTATGAACAGCTATCACATTCCTGCAGTGGGATGGTTAAATAAAGCCATAGCAGCAGCTAGTTCAGCAGCTGTCTTCTGCTCATGAATTGGCTACATAGAGCAAAGTATACTATTATGCAGTAACTTCAGATTCACCATTCCATATTTTTTTCACTTTATTTTCAGGTGTATAACATTTTTCAAATGTTATACCTTTGTTGCTAAGGGAAACTTTTCTTTCTGCCTTATTCCTTTTAATGTACTATAACCCTTCTTGCAGCTTATATTACTTAAAGCAGTGAGGCTAAGGTTGATAAGGTAGAATAAATAAAACTAGTATTTTTTTAGCTCTCGGCTCAGAGAGTAAGCTTCCCTCCTTGAACAAAATCATCCTCCTCTATGATCATTAAAAAATACATTTAGAGTAAAACGCCCACATTTTAAATTTTAAGTAGCTTCATCTCTTTTCTCCTAGATCTTCCACTCCTCTAGAAGATACTTATTTCATATCAGTTGCTGAGATTCCTACTGCCTTTGATTTCAGGAGAATACAGGGAGGTAGATTGCAGTTTATGGTTTAAAAGCCATGGGTTATAGTGCTACATTTCCTAAATGCTTCTACAGTCAGTCTTGATAGTGGTGCATTAACTTCCAGAAGCCATTACCATTAAAACTGCTTCTACAGAACAGTTTACATCTCTTTTCTTTCCCTCTCCTGACCAGCTGTAATGTAGAAGAGTCCTTCCATGATTAGGTTTGTCATGCCTAATGCCTTTCCCCCTAATGAACAGATCAGGATATTCCCATACGTAAATCTGTCTTTGTGCCTTGTGGAGTACTGAGTCAAACACATTGGCATCCATCTGCACAATAATGAAGTCAAAGGGCAAAAGTTCATAAATTTTGTGGAGTCAGTGTGTTTAATTCTGTTTCTACTACTGAAGATTAACATGTAGAGCATAAAAAGATGAATTTTCTCACTTCTAGTGATATGATGAGAAATAAGCTATATATATCCTGAGAAGGAAATAGAGGATAGCAGTCATCTGGGTAATACTATGTATGTTTTTAAACATTGCAGGAAATTCTCCTTGGGCAGATCTCTTTGTAATATTCCTGGGTGCTAAAATATCTTCTTTAAATTTCCCATCTCAAAATGACATTTCTCATTTAAAATTGAATCTTATTTAAATAAGCAAAGGAGAGAATATATATAACTATAACTCAATAACATGCTTTCTAATGTATTTTTGTTTCATTAAAAATAACCTTTTATTTAAACTTCTTTTTTCATTCCATCACTATCAAATTTCTCAGCCTAGCTATAGAAGCAAGATCTTCTCTACCCAACTCTATTTCTGATAACATACGAAAATCTATCATCAGATGAAAATAATAAATGAAAATAATAAATGAGATTCTGTAAAAGTATGTGTTTTTTAGATATATTAAGTGCAATCTTTTCTATACTGTATTTATAAAAATACAGTCACTCCAGCTCATGCTAACTTTTGTCTCTCTGTTACATCTTGCTCAATAACACTAACATATCTGAAGCAAGATTGCTCTTTTTAGGTCTGCAGATGAATGGAAATGCAGTAGGATCTGATCCTTACTCATAATTTCTAGCTTCTACAGGAAAAAAAAGATATGGAGGTCTTGCTTCATCACTGACATTCCTTGTCGTACAGATCCTTTCAGAGGGCTGTAGTGGAGTTAGCAGAGAATAGCAAAAGTAAAAGCTATCATAAGATCAGCAACACTCAAATACTGATAATAAATGTGGGGAAAAATCTGTAGGAAATACAATGTTTCTCTAATAATGAAAACTGTTGAATCATACTGTTATTCTGCCATGTTTTATACCATGTGTCTGACAAAGAAGGACTCGTGCACATTCATACACACATCACTTCTTAGAAAGATACTAGCTAATGATGTAATTCTGTTCATGAATAAGAATCTCCCTTATGGTTCTCTGCTCATTCACTTATACTTTGGAGTGTATTTCTATATCAGTACCTTAACATACTCCACAGTGTTAGAGTTGATCATAGAAATATTCAGCTGTTTAAAAAATTCTTGCCTGTAATTTTTTTCCCCTGGACATCTGCAGCAGTAATTTCTGCATACTGACAAGCAAGCAGTATTCTGAAAACTCTTAATCATTACTGTTAAGGTGAGTTTATGACAAGTCATGTTTCTTTGAATATCAGTTCACCATGAATTATCACGTAAAAACAAAAAAGCTATTTACTTGGGCAAAAAACCCATTATTGTTGATAGTCATGCTGTTGAAAAACTAATGATGATGCATATCAGCATGGCTCAGATAAGAAGTAAATCTTCTGCATTATGAAAACAGTGATATATATATTTAAGATGTAGACAGTGTACTATAAAAGTGCATAGAAAGAAAGAGGAAACAGAGTGAAAAAGGAAAGGAGAAAATGACAAGGTTGTGTCATGAAGCATTATTTATGTATGGTCTCTGTCTAAAGAAAAAAAAAAGGCTATTATATCCTATGGGATTTAAACTTTATTCAGAAATAAGTGATGTAAGCTGGCTTTAAGCATAAGAGAAATAGAGCCATCAATTCCTAGAATAGAGTACTGAATGTGGTTCAAGTGTCCATGGAAATCTGATGCTCTTGTATTTTGCCTGAAGAATGAAGTTGGTTATTCATATTAAGTAGTGGCATATTCCATGAGGAAACTTGTTGGTTAGATTGGAAGTGGATGGTGAGTATGAAATATCTGCCCTATGTGTTCTACTCTCTCCCCAAAGTGCTCAAGAAAACACGAGTTTGTGTATGTTGCTCAAGTGTTGCTTCAGGCTCATATATCCAAGCAGTGGAAGTAACAATGCAGTCCATCACAGGGGACATCTTAAATGACAGATGAAGAACAATGCAATCTGCTGTTGCAGCCAAGAAGTCCATTGTGTTAGTGAAAAAGACCAGATTATAATGGACTTTCTGGATCATGTTAAAGGAGGAAGTATGCAAAATCATGATTGATATTCTCATGTCAGTTGCACTGTTACTATGTGGTTTACAGAAAATGATTGTTAATGAGAAGTTTGCATCAGGGACTTTAGCTACAAGAAGAGAGAATGAGAAAGTGGTTTGTTGAATTTACATCAGAGAAATGTTCTACCCTGCTAACAACTTGTTTGCCATTTCTAAGACTTTAAGCATTTAGGTAGTAGTGACTAATTATTGTATATTCTTTAGCTGTTGTAGATTCAGCATT
>JAUBNY010001187.1:1714306-1728677 GCA_032275445.1 Crypturellus soui
TGGAAAGAGTAAAACAATAATAATTCCTTGGTTTTCCTGACATACCATCCAGATAGTTCTCATTAATTGTATTCCCTCCCATGGTCTGAGTGGTAAAATAGGTACAAGTGTTTACAGTGGACAAAAAAAATACATCGTTTTTTAAATGTCATTTTTTCATTGTGTTTTATACATTGATTGATTACATTTTCACTTTTATGAGCTAAGTCCTCCACAGTTTTCTGCCTTACACTTCATTCCTTTATTTCTTTAATTTTAAAGAAACATGCTAGGTGGTCATTACTACCGCAAATCAGGACTCTTTGTGAAATGCTTAAATCTTCATTTCAGCCAGGCATGAAGTCAGGAAAGCAACATGCTTAAAACTGGAAATGTGCTAAAGCAATTTGTCAGATCAGGACTTAAATATGAGCTCATATATACACACTCATAAGTTTAAGATGTTCATTTGTGACTGTAACTAGGATAACAATGCTCAGTAAAAACAAGAATGTTCTGGATGCACTACTGAAAACATTCAATGAAGAATTTCATAGTAACCAGACTTTGCATAAGATACTATTTTCTAAGCATTATAAAACGTCACTCTCCTAAAGGATTTACCTCTTGGCCATACGCAGAATATAACTATTTGGCTGCAATAGATCTCTCAGCCTAATGACATATTTTTCTCTTTTTTAACCATACAGTAAAAGCTTTCACACTTGCTGTAATTTTCAAAAACACTTTAAAAAACAACATTACCCATGAATTCTTGACAAAATACAATTACATTGACCTCCACTGGAGTCAATGATAAAGTTACTGCCCCTCTACAAGGAATATTCTGCATATACAAGCTCCCCTTACATTTTCATCTCTTCTTGTTAAGAGGATGATCATACTTCCACTGTGGATTTTAGAAAGACAATTTCTGTACCAAGTCACCATCAACAAATACATTAATTCATCCTAGAGGTTCTCAGACAAAGGACTATGCACTTGCTGCCCAGCCCATCTTGCTCTAGGAGGAATACTTTGCCAAGGTTCCCTTGAAGTAGAGAGGAGAAAACCACCCTGGGTCAAGGCGGGGCAAGACCAGGGGAAGGAGAGGCCATGAGAAATCCTTACCAGGATGGCATGTTTCCCACTGGTCATAGGACTACTTTTTAGCAGATTCCTCAGGACAAGGGGCCACCAAGGTGGTATGTGACAGAGGGACCACATGAAGGCTCCCAGAACCCAGCAGGTTCTTCCTGCACTGTTTCTGTGTAGGTGAGTGGTCCCCTCCTTCCATTTCCACCCCTCTGCCTGTGTGCCTGCTTCCTCCTCCCTCTAGAGGAATTCTTATGGATTCTCTTGGAAGACAGGCCCAGGGGAAGGGGTGCAGGCTCCCATAAACACCAGGGAAGTAGGTGTGCTACAGATAGCTGGGAAAGCTGGAGTTGGAGCAGTTGGATTGAGCCTGTTCCAGGTTGCCTTTGCATTGTAGCTTATAGGCTTCCTGCAGGCAGCTTGTAGTTCAGTTTAAATTTATGCTTAACATTACAAGTGGCATAAGTAAATTATGCATTACTAATAACATTGCACTGAGCTTTTTTTTTTCCCAAACTCTTTAAAGAATTCAGAAAGACATGCTTGAAAGCAACCTTATACATTAGTTACTGTTTTTTAATGTTTAAGATAAATCCTGTAAATTTGTAAACTGTCACCCAGTGTAGTCTGTGCTGTTATAGCTGACAAAAACTTATTAATAGGTGAATATGTTTCTAATAATAGTTGATATCAATTATCTATTTTGTCAGTCGGGAAAAATGATGGATGGCCATGGGGGGAGGGTAAGGCACGCTAGTGGATATGCAAACTGTAGTGCCATCTATTGTGATTCAGTTTAATTTTACATATTTCAAGGTAGAAAACTTGCCTTGCTAGCTTCTCTATGTCAAATAAATTCTTGGAAATATCCACTATCTCTCTAGCTGTTCTTCCTTTTTTTCTGACAGAGATGATAAACAAGGTTCACCCAAACATTAGGTGTTTTAAAATACTACAGTCTAAACTGCAAAAGTTGGCTAAATATAAGACAGGCAACAGTTCTGTTTTTGAGCAAGGATTGCCTTAACAACAACAGAAAACAAGAAAGTTATCTAGTAGTAAGGTTTGGCCATGCGTACATGGATTGTTTTAAGGATGCCATATGTATTAGAAGTTTCTCTCCAGTTAAATCTTTAATACAGTCTTTTTTTTTTACTTTTTCTGTGACTACTATCAGTATGAATGAAAGAATGAAAATGGAAGAAGGGCAGCCCAAGCTGGAGATCTTTCATGACATTAGTTACCTGTATGGTATCTTAAAATCAGAGAAACTTTCCAGTTCCAGAAAATCGCTCAGTGTTTGAGACAGGCATGACATGGTAGAGGAACAAAGTCACAATAGCACACTTTTAGTTTACTGTTTAGGGAATTTAAGCTCATAATTCAATTAAAAAGAGTCAATCATGTAAATCCATCTATGCCATCCTGAATATTTATCTCCCGAAGCTGGCTAACAGAGATGAAAAAACCATAAAACATAAGTGTGAGTTTAATCTTTTAAAAATAAGTTTTTCAGCACCCCAAAGGACAAAATCTAGACAGAACTTTAATAGTTTAGGAGCAGAGCCAGGCTAATGCAAATGTGACTGAGTTTTTTATGATCTGTTTCAAGAGCTTTCCGTGATAAATCATGAATTTAAAAATTCTTTAAAAATTTGAAGATTTGAAGATATGAATTTAAGAATACAATAATATTTATGTTTTCACCATTTCATTATTCAGTTCAAAAGTCTTTAAGGTTTAGAAGTAATTCAAATACATTTTAATGAATCTTCAAGAAACAATAAAGGAAATCTTTTCCTGCATCTAGATTATAGATTTTTCACTATCTTCAACAACAACAACAACAAAACATTGGAAACCCAGATCAGTGAATATGGTGTTATATTGTGCACGTATGTCCATGATAGATAAAGATGATGAAGACGACATTTCAAAACCAAGGAGCCTTCCGGTGACGAATATGTCTTAGGTTTTTTTTTTCCCAAAGTTCTGTTACTGTTATTTTTGCTCCCTTATAATGTCTCAAGCAATTCTCCCTAGCCAGGCACAGACCCGTCAGATACTTTTAGATTATCTTTATCTTTAGCTGTGACAGCAGGCCATAACGGGCATCACAGAATTAGATTTTATGTTATCTCATGTTGTCACATAACCTGGCACATCAACGTGATTTCATTTAACTTAATTTATCATTTAGTGTTTTAGGAATCAATAATAGCAGAAAGTCAATATGTATTTTCCTATTATGTTCCTTAAAGGTTTTGTTCAGTCATTCCCCTAGTATGGCAATATACAACTCTCAGCAAACTTTCTGTCTTTTAGTTTTAATAACTTTCTGATACTTCTTTTGGTGGCTTTAGAGAAGCCTTTATTTTGGGGGTGAACTTATTAAGATTTTGTTTAGTTTTGGATACCAATTTTGCAGTCTAAACCAGTTTTACATCCTATACAAAATGCCTCATGCAGCTGTAATGCTGCTATCACCGTCTATGAAGAGCAATCTGAAAAAAAATACTTTCTCCTTTTATTTTTTAGTAATGCAGTAATCAAAGGGAGTAGTTTTACAAAATCTTTTAATATTCTATGTAATCTTGCAAAAAAGTGCATCCAATTGTACCCATCAGACCAATGAAGTCTAAAGCTTTTGAGCCTGATGCTAACCTACCAGTAGAACTGTTCATCTCCTTTAGAATTAAGAACATTATGGTCATTTGCACAGGAGGCCTTTGCCTTTGCCCTGCAAAAATAAGAATCCTAACAGAACTGGAATCATGCTCATAAATATTTAAAAGAACCAATACCTTCACCACATCTTTAGGGATAAATAAATGGAAATGTGTGGGGAGGGGGTATGTGTTCTGTGATCAGTAATGCATTAGGAATCATTTCCATATAATCCATTTTATAAACTTACCCTCTGATTTTATAAATCCGCATAAAAAGGGAAGGCTCAGGAAAGCAAGCAGCTACAAGTCAGGACTGTGAGAAATACATGTTAAGAGAATTACATCATACACTGCCAGCAGTATGCTGGTGAGAGAGAGAGAGAGATTGAAAGGTCAAAGACTAAATCATAGGGTTACAAAGGGAGACCTCTGAGGTCACAAGGATCTGCTGCTTCCACAAAGGACACTCCAATCTGTAATCTACTGTCATGCTGTATATACTGTTCTTTAGGGGAGTTTGACACTGATGCATAGAAAGCATTCTCAGCAGGAAATCAAAGCTACAAACATGGGGAAAAGTGCACTGGAGCTGTGATAGGGTTAAAAAATATTAAAACCAAAAACCTACAAAAAAATAAAACCAAAAGATAGCACTCTGCCACATAGATGGTGTCCCACAAACACAGAGGGTGCTAGAGCAAGCAGGTTTAAATTATCAAATTAGTATCATAAAACTTGAGTTAAAAGTTGGGAAATCCATGGAGCAGCAGGGACTAGCAGGACATCCACCAATTTCATTTTTCTCTTCAGCCTAAACAGCTAGTCCTGGGTATCCTTACAAACAGTGAGATCAGGCAATATCAATGATGTTTGAATAAGTAAATCATGCTGACACAGGGGCTCAGAATCTGAGCTGATTTGCAGAACTAAGCAAGTGTTTAAAGTGCTTAAACCACTGAATTTCAAATGGATCCTCTCCAAGCACTGCACTAACTGCATCCCAGGCGGTTGGGTTGTAACTGAGGGTCAGTGATGGGGCAGGAGGGGCCAGGACCTACACAAGCCGCTCACCACATACATTAGCTACCCCTGCCTGGCTCGTTCTTCATGTCCTTACCCCAGCAAACCTTTATCCTAACAGTGCGAGTTACCACTCATTTAAAACCTGAGATGGATGAACATAAAGAAATTAATTCTGTTTCCTTTTTTTTTCTTTACCTGTTTGAACTGCAAAATATTCCTGCTGACATTTGCTTAGACTTCCCTGTTGACATACTGTTCTACCATGTGTCACACCAATCTCTTGCAATGTTGATAAGACTGTTGTCAGAAGTATGACATGGCACATACAGCCAAGAGGTGACAGCTGATCCAAAGTGCTCAAGAGCTGCATCCTTTGAGGGTGTGGGGTAGTAGTCAGAGAATATTTTGCTTTCATTTATAAAAATACCAAAAAGAATTTTTTAAATGTAAACAGCATTTTCTGCTTATATATTAAAAATACTGAGCTGTGTCCTTCAACCAAGCATTCACGGTTGTTTTGGTCCCTAGTGAGGACATTAATGAACTTGGGTGAAAATAGCTCAGAAGGTGGCCACAAACTGCTCAAACTACCGAAAGGGGAGCACATAGGGACCTTTTTTCCCGTTGAGAAGGGCTAGAATCTGGATCTCACAGAAGTTATGGGCAAAACCCTCATTGGCTTTATCACAGCCAAGGTTTCAACCCAAATCTCTGCAATCAAACAGTTGCTTTTTTTTTTAATCCCTCCTCTGTTTCTTGTTGCAGACTTTGAAATCACTAGATCTCCAAGATCCTTCTTCTTCACGTGCAAAAGCACATGCACACCTTTCTTTTCTCAAGCAGCTACTCTTGTGGTTTTGTGTTCTTAGTCAAACCAGGACACCTCTCACTCCAACAGCTACACAAACAGATAAAATGAAAGAGCTATTGCTAATGCTAAATTGTAGCAAAGGTTTGGGAGAGGGAGGGTCATTCTCTTTGACTGCCTCGGCAAAAAGGATATCTGTATTGATTCTGCCCTTAATAATTGAATTAAAACAATTTCTCTAATTCCAGTTCCCTCTTTTACGAGCCCTATCAGATGCTCTCACACATCTAATGCTCAGAAATGCACTTTGCAGCATTACTCAGCAGCACTCAAAACCCCTAACAATTCGAAACTGTAGCCAGGTGAAATCTGAAGCTTAATGCTTCAAGGGACCATTATTACTAATTGGCTTTTTTATTAGAAACTTTGAAATCAAATAAAAATGGTAGGAATTTAAAGTGCGAGGAAGAGAGAAATTGAAGTTTGTGAGTATCACTAAAGAATAATATTACAGTTTTATGAGGTACTTTGGTCAGGCTGCAGCTCATCATAGAACAGGCACTGAGAAGTCTCAAAAATAATCATGTATCTTAGAGACACAACACAAACTTTTAGGCTGAAATGGGGATTTAGTGGTCTAATTTAAAGCACCTAGTTAAAAAATGCTGACCCTCATGCAGTAGTCTTGCTGCTAAGTGATTAGGAAAATGTTAAAGGCAAGGAATAAAACCCAGCTATGGCATGGTATCTTTTGCAACATTTACCTAGACCTGATCTGAGAAAATAGCCTCAATAGCTCAGAGATTGAACAAAGCTCTACCAGGAAATTTTACTCCTCTCCTGAAAGTCTTAATATATATTCTCCAGGAAAAAAAGCAAACAAAATAAATGAATTATAATTCCCACCATACTTATTTTCATGTGTGGTGCCAGTTTAAAAAATATAATGAAGACCAGGATTCACCCTGAGTTTCTAACTTATGTGAAAAATATTTTGATTTAACTCTAAATTTATCCAGTTCATACAACTCATCCTTCCACAAGAAAAAAGAATGTGTGGGGAGGGAGGGGTTTATTCTTAATGTAAATGACATGCATGTTAGGAGAAAAGTAACTTGTCCTGTGGGCAAAACAGGTCAGTAGCAGAAGGAAGAGTGGGACTCATATTTTCTGTCTATTTCTCAGCTATTTGATTCACATAGTTACACAGAAAATAGAGAATAGCATCTGAATTTATATGATTCAATTTTTGAAATCCTAAGGGGTTTTAGATGTGTTATGCACTCATAGTCCCAATTAAGAGTATATTACTCACCACTCCTCAAAATTTCTTAACAAAAGACACAGATGCTTCAATTCAGGGGCCAGGTTACTGAATTTTGACCTTGTCAGTATAGAAAATATGTCAGTACAAACAGAGCTGAAAGACTATTACATTTTCTCATAACTGTTGCTAAATGGAGCTGTTATGAAATAGACAATACAGAAACTGTTATAAACCCCCTGTAGGTTGTTGTGGGTTTTTTGTTTTGTTCTTGTTTTTGTTTTGTTTTAGTAGAGCAACATACATACTTCAGAAATATCAAGAAAACAAGTTTCTATCTGTCATTTGTGAACATTTGTATAGCCATCCATAGTAAAAAATGACATCATACAGCAGGAATATGGTTACTGCTACACCAACACTGCTGCGTGGACAATCTATCTGAAAATATTTCCCAAGATTTTACAAGCTCTATGTCATTCTGGCTGTCTATTTTTCTTAGAAAATAGGGTGGAAAACTCTACCCTATTATTAGAACTTCTTCCTAAGTGCAGGTATAATTATTAGAACCAAACTTGCGTTTTCACAGCCATTCTGTAAATGCACATCATCCTGTCATTTTGAATATACATAAAATGTATCATGTTGTATTTATATCCTCCTTCCTTCAATTTAATATACCTACAAAAATACCCTACCAAGACGATGTAAGGAACTTCTGAAAGTAGATGACTCAGATCGGTCCCAGGTGTAAAGAGCCCTATTAGACATGCTGCATGGGTACCTAGAGAACATCTGGAAAGGAAAGAAATAACATGTGTTCCTGCATTGCATTTTTATTCATGAAAAAAGGAACAACCATCCCCCATCTCTTAATTAGAAATCTCTAGAATGTAATCTAGGAATCTTCAGACCTCTGGTTTCAGCAATATTCTTATCTACCCCAGGGCTACAAAAGCAGGAGCTATTTATTTCCTATAGTCTTTGACTGGAGGAACCATGTATTTTTTTTAAAAAGCCCATGAAGGTGAAAGACTGTATAGCATGCAGTGAATCTCAGTCAATCCTTCTGTCTCTTTCATCTTATTTCATTCTGCCTGCAACATAGCAAATTGAAAAGAAATTAGAAATTGTACCATCCTTAGGAACCTTAAGATGCAGCTATAGGAATATGGTGTCTAATAACAGGAACACAGGAAGATGATGTGATCAGTAGGTGCAACTAAACAGTCTTACAATTTAGACAATATCTTATTGATTGTAAGGCTTTCCATAATAATTTTGTACTGGAGAGTGGATCTAAGAATTAGTGCCAAATACAAAAAGATGAAAATAGCTATTAAGTAGCTGAACATTTTAAGAGACAAAACAGATTTTTACATTATTTGTCACTTCTAACATCTTGCATGGATATGCTCTGATTCACAGAGGTTCCTCAAGCCTATGTAACACCCACTCTGCTACTAAGTTTATTATCCAGAAAACTCATTTTCTTGTCTTGCAGAAGTGAAAGTTAAGCATTCCTTAATCTATTTATACTGTGAATTTTCAGATGTTCATGTTTGTTTGTTTGTTTGTTTCCCCAGGCAGTACTGGAGTGCCTTCAATCACTTGGATACTCAGATCTGAAAATCTAACGTGGGATATAATAATAAAAGTTGAAGAGTGAGCTACAGCATGATGTCTTGGAATTATTTTAGATAGCTGATATCTTCACTGTGTGATAACTCAGAGTGTAATAACATATGCGCAATTAGCGGTTATAGCAGATCATACCAAAATGTTATCAAGAGCAGTAGCCTGTCTCTGACAACAAGCAGAAGTGATTATTTAGAAAAGTCTACAAAAAAAGAAGGCATGGCTAGAATGATCAGGATGTGGCCTTCAGCTTCTAACAGTCGACGTTTAAGTAACTTTTCTAGATGAGATTGCTTTAGGAACATTATATTTACTAATATCATGTTTAGTAATAACCTTAGTTATTTCTTAGTAATTTCTACTTTTTGCCTCCACAGAACTCGTGGTAGAGCTGCCCATTTTCACAGACTCACAGACCCCCAGCCAGACTTAGTGCCACTAATCACAACTCTCTGAGCTCTGATAGTCAGCCAGTTCCCAATCCACCTCACCGTCCTGTCAACTAAGCCACGCTTCCTGACCTTGCTTATGAGGATATTGTAGGAGACAGTGTCAAAAGCCCTGCTGAAGTCAAAGTAAACAACATCCACAGCTCTCCTCTCATCTGCTCAAACAGTCATTCCATCATAGAAGGCTCTCAGGTAGGTTTGAGCATGTTTGCCTCTCGGTGAACCCGCGCTAGCTACTCCTGAGCACCATCTTGTTCTTCACATGCTTGGAGATAGCATCCAGGGTGAGTTGTTCTGTCACTTTTCCAGGGATCGAGGTTAGGATGACTGCTCTCACTGCAAATCCCTGAGGGCTTCCTTCTTGAAGACTAGAGTAGCATTTGTTTTGTTCTCCAGTCCTCAGGCATCTCTCCTGATGTCCATGATCTAAGATGATTGAGAGCAGCTGAACAATGGTATTCACCAGCTCCCCACAGCCCATCAGGACCCCTTTTTGTTAGACTTGCTCAGCAAAAAAAAAGAAATTTCTTTTTCTCTGGAAACATCATAGTTCTTGTTCTATGTGAGAAAGTGAATTGTTGTGGCTTATTAACCTTCTCACTACTTCTGTCCTATTTCTCCAATTTTGCAGTTGCCTCTTCCCAAGCCTAAAAGTCCTTCTTCTAGGACTCTCAACTTGCACGTATGGACTATGCCTAGTTCAGAGTTTGTCTATTACTTAAACATATTGTTGTACACTTACAGAGATTGAATTTTATCTATCATTTCATTGACAAGTATAGCACACTGAGCATTCCATTGCATAGTGTTTTCCTTCTGCTGCCCTCTGAATAAGCTTTACATTTGACTATCCTAATATTTTGTGACTGTGGTAATACTTTTCTATTAGCAACAAACTCTGTCATCTCACTGTTCACTCTCCTTTGTGGAACATATTAAAATCCTAAATTGCCCAGTGAACACCCTCCTTTGTTTACTGGGCTGACTTTTTAATTCCCAAACAGTAGTATTGTCTACAAATCTATCTTCATTGAAGGTAATAAGGTTGGAATAGACGACTAAGCCTTAGTGAAGTGATGAATCTCACCTTCAGTGCCCACAGTGGAAGAAGTATTCAGCATAATCTTGCACAATTTCCACTAATAGCAGGCTGAGTTGAGAGCGGCAGATCTAACACATGCATGTTGTAACCTCACATGCCTTTCTCCAATGCTCTCTTAACCCTCCATCCCATTCTCTCCTACTCTCTCTCTTTTCCAAGTATCAGCTGAGTAAAAGACAGCCCACGCCACATCTTGTACCATGATGCATTTGCATCAACTGGCCAGAAAGTATGAACATATTGTTAGGCAATTGGCAAACTGAGCAGAAAGCACTATTCTTGAACCCAAGATGATGCCTTTCCTCAGTGAAGAAGGTAATTTGTTCCCTTTTCTCTACTCCATCAAAGATTTTTTATAAAATCAGTAGGAGTCTCCTGTTCCTATTTCAGATGTAACCGAAGTTATCTAATGAGTTTAAAAGTTACAGGCACAATTGCATAAGCCCAATTTCCTTGGGAAGCCAAAGCTAAAAAAAAATGTGTCTCAAGTAGAGCAAACACTGTATCTCTATATCTCTAACACTGCCTATTATGTCCCCTTGTCACCCTTTCCCTATCATGCCCTCATTTCAGGGAGGAGAGAGTAGGTGACTGGCCAAGAGACATGTAGAAAACCCATGTAATATCTTTCTAATCTGGAAAACAAGGTCAAGTCTGATCTGGAACGCTTCTGATGATAGACACTAAATTATTAAAAGTCTGCTTTAGAATGACATTCTCTCTAAACATAATGTCCCATTCATAAAGAAAAACAAACAAACAAATAAATAAATAAATATAATCCTATTTTATGAAGCTGCTCACCTGTTTTTTTTGCTAGTACTCTATGCATACTCCATTTCACTGTTTTCCATACATGATTAGTCTATTAGTTCCCCATGCAATGTTTATGAGTATTTCATACTGTAACAGAAGACTAAAGATTAAATTAAAAAGATTAAATATACACTTGAAATAGAAGTTAATAAAATCTCAAAAATGTCAGGCAGATGTTGATAATATAAGTTATATTTTATAAAAATAATCAGTTTTAAAATGAAGATGTCTTAAAGCTGTTTCCTCTTTTTTCTTTAAAAAGCTCTTCAGAACACAATTAGTCAGTATTATTCTTGTAATTGTAAACCACTAACATCTTAACAAACCCCTTTAATTCAAATGGGTGTTTGGATTGCCATGTGCTACTTGCAAGATAAGTTGATTTTGCTCTCTTGGGAAGTGATTTATACACAAGGAGTTTTCTGTTTGTTTGCTAAAAGCATCTGACATAACATTTTCATGATACTTCAATAGATTTATTTGCAGGAGAAGTGAATACTGGATAAATATTATGCGGCATGCAGTATTTTCCTCCCATCGTGTAGCAAATCATTTTTGTCCATTTTTTGATCATTTAGCAGACATACTTGATTTTTGTTTTTACTTTTGAAAGATTAAATCAATTTTGTACATCCTCAGGAAAGAAGAAATTATTGTTTCATTTAGCATGCAATGCATCATAATGATTATATATATGTATATGCATACTTTCTGTCTGACTCATTTTTTTTTCTTACATACTAAATATCAGAGCCAGGTTATTTCCTGTTCTGAAATAATGCATGCATACATGCATGAGCAACCCATTTCAAAGAGTAAACAAATGTTTTCTGAGTCTCAAGATGTCACATTTACACAATTTCTGTAGTTTTACAGAATTCCCCATGCATGTGGGAAAAAACATTATTTCTCAATGGTATGCCAGGAAGTTTTCATATAGTTGTATTCTGTCCTGTCCATCTTCTTTACATATGCATGATGGAAGACCTTCTTTTCTGGCTGGTCTTACTTACGTTTTTATCTCCTGCTATGAGATCCCATAAAAGCTACCATTACTGCCTGGACAGTTACATCTGTCTACTGTGGCCAGCACTGCTGAACCATAAGTATCCCAGGGAGAAGAAATAAAACGGAGGAAAAATAAAAGACAGAAGAAATAAAAATTCAGAGACTCCTAAGGTTGTGCTATTACAGTGATAATTTTGAAAGTCATCAGTACTGGAACGACTGAGTGACATTAAAAGCACAAATTCATCTTATAATAGCAATCCAGAGAAAAAGGCCCTGATGTGCTTTCCAGGAAAGTCCAGGGTCACTAGAAATGTTTGCATCATATGCTAGTATCACAAGACATTGAACAGAACCTGGTTCCAAGACAGTATGGAGAAGCAGAAGTAACTTCAGGCCTAAAGGCTGGTGGGGATTTGGGAAATACAGGGTTCTACTAATGAAGATGAAGAAGTAAAATCTGAAAGCAGAACATAGACAGATACAGGACAGAAGGGAAGACCAGAAGCAGTCTTGGATACTTAGTGTGTGAATACTGCCAGTTTGCAGAGCAGCGTATAAAAAGAAAGAAGCATTTATTCAGGTATCTTCTCTCAGATTCATCAGGGTTTCACTGGGTACATGTATGTTGTGGCAGCATACATGCTTTGGTTTTTTTTCCCCTTGGTTGTTGTTGTTTAGTGTTCATACCTGAAGAGCCGGTAGTTCTAAGAAGTTTCCTGTCTGTTCCCACATGACAAAAAGGTTGAGTGAGCTAAAGGACTCCATCTCAGATCACAGCTTTCATGCGTTTACTTGAAAGCTCTGTCCTCAGCCACATCTTCACCCTTCCATCAAAGACCATCCCAGCTTCTTAGCCCACTCTGCCAGTGCTCCCTTTCAGCGCAGGACTATGTTACCCTCAAATTTGCACATAAATTCATCACAGAAACATGTATGTGTTGGGATCTAGGGGAGCAATGTTAAATGTGATGTATGCCAGAAACAGGTTGAATGACTATTAACAATCTCATAGCTTTACCACCTTTTTGAACATTACAACTTCCATGGCATTTTATTTACTGCCTTTTAAGGCATTCCAACTTAACATATATGAAGCATTTTGCAGTCATTTTTTCAAGTATTCAGCACAGGATTTCAGCTGTGCCATGTTATTTTAATTCATTTTTGTGGATACAAGGGTTGGATGAATGCCCTTAAGAAATAAATAGGTTACGCTATATCAGTAAGTCAGAAATATAAGTTATTTTCAACTTTTAGAGTTTTGAACCTTGAGCTTGCCTGCAGGAGTAAAAAAAAAAAAAAAAAAGAGTATAATTTGAAGTAAACTGGGAGTGCTAGCATTTCAGCACAGTTACTGTGCCACCCACTCTAAAAAGCTCTCTATTCTTCCAACCGAAAAGTGAGGGGTGTGGGAAGTACAAACCTGGCATCTCTTATGGGACTTGGAGAATATTGTCACGCCATTCAAACCAATAACCCACAGCAACAAGCTATTGCATTGCATCAAGGGACAGTGCATTGTGATGCCAAGACACACATAAAACAACATAAAATCTATTTATCATCTTTATGAACTCTCAATACTTTTAAGAATGTCAGCCTGAAATTGTGACGAAGAGAGCAGAGCACAGAAAAGAGTGGTGGAAAGCGGAAACTACAGATGCTATATGAAAGATTAAAAAAAAAAAGGATCTCCAGGTAGTTGTAGAAGGAGTACAAGTTCTGAATGCCTGGCTGTCCTCATTGCTCAACTATTAGCTTCTTCCTGAGCTCAGTTTTGGTTTTCCCTTTTGCAAGAAAAAAATCTGGTAGGAGTCTGACACAATGGCATTTTCATCCCATTGGGGGACTTCTGGGGAGAGCATTTGATTCTCAGCAGTCTTTATTTTGGCAGTCTAGACCTCATTTCTGTGACTAGGGATCAGGCCCCAGTGCAAACCTCCAAAGATCAGAGAAAAAGGAAGAACAAAAAGATAAATAAGCATTTTTGGAAGTCATGAGCAAATAAGATACTTTTCTTGGAAAAAAAATAAAAGAAAAAAGAAACACCACCAAAACCTCCTTCCCTTCAGGGACAACACTGCATCTTCACTAGCTGAGAAATCATTTCATTTGTGCTACTTTGCCTCAAGTGTCCCCAGAACAACTCCTTCCAGTGGAAAAACTGAAGTTTCCAAGAGTCTCTCTTTGAGCACTCCTCCTCCAGCTGGGTTGCTGTCTTGATATTGTATCTCTCAGGATCTCTAAAGGATGCTTATGTTAAAAATTTACAAAAAATGTACAGTTGTGAGCTTTAAAGCAGAACTCTCTGTGGGCATGAATAATAGTACAGGAGTTTGAAATTAATAGTTGAATTTATGTCATTGTTGTCTCAATGACAATTTTCCTTTAGCCTTAATTTTGCATCTGACACTTCATTATTCACAGTTCCCACTGCCTCTCTCCTTAAAATTCATCAGGAAAAGTAATATTAAGACTAAAAAGTAAAATATACTCCATGAGGAGACACATTCTATG
>JAUBNY010001187.1:1738599-1749073 GCA_032275445.1 Crypturellus soui
GCGTGTGCAGGGGGGTTGGACTAGATGACCTCTAGAGGTCCCTTCCAACCTTAGGCATTCTGTGATTCTATGATTTAGAAGATGATCAGATCTAGGATATTGTTGCAGGCAAGTATGAAGCAAGAAAAGATTCTGCAAGATCAGGAAGCAGCCAGAGAATCGTAGAGTCACTGAGTCGCTGGGGCCCTCTAGAGTCATGTGCACCAACACGTCTGCTCCAGCAGGGTCAGCCGGGGCCCCCTGTCCTCCATGTCTTTTGGATTTTGAATTTCTCCAAGTTTCACAACCTTTCTAGGCTATCTGTCCCAGGATTCAACCTCCTGAACAATAAAAGGTTCTTCTTATGCTCAAGTAGAATTACTTGTGTTTTAGTTTGTGCCCATTGCCTCCAGGCTGAGCAGCCTCCCCTCATATGACAGATGCCCCAGTCCCTTAATCAAGTCCAAAAGTCTTTCATTGTCTCATTGCTTCATGCCTGTGAGTTCGGTGTGGCATCTTTCCTCCAAGAGATGCTGCAGGACAAGCATCTCTGCAGCTCTGGTTCCAGTCAGATCTCATTCCTATTGCGACCTCAATTTAATACGTATCTGTACTTGCCATGCTTAAAACTTCAGATCAGATTACTGCTCTGTGTCTAGCTTCCTACATATTTATGCTACTGTGTATACCTTATACGAGGGGAAGAGAAGTATGTGCAGCAAAGAGGAGATAGAAATGTCTTTTTACACAATCAGCCTCTTGTTCCTTGTATCCTGTCTGCTCGTTCTTTACCAATATGGGAAGTAATTTGTGGAAGTTAAACTACCACAACTCTTATGTAATTACTCCGAAGATCTTTCTTCTGAGCACTAAGCCAATAAAATTATGTCAAATAAGCACTTCTACTAGGGTTTTGAACAGATTTTAAGGTACATATAATGGATCAAACTCTCAGCTGTTTCTATAGGATAAGCATAAGCATTTCATATTGCTCTGTATTGTGCAAAGTAGTCTTTAGGTTAGGGAACTTTATTTTGATTCTCATAGCACTTCACATACATTTGAAATATGAGAATACTGTTTCAAATACTTTTTCCATCAGGAAGAAGCAAAAATGTTTTCTTCTGGGAAAGGACATTTTCCTTCATGTTTTCCATTCTGAGTTTTAACAGTAGCTTTAATGCTAATAACCAAGAATATAGTTTGGCACATGACAGCTGGAGGTCTGATGGACACATAATGAAAGATAAAGAGGATTCATTGCATGGAAAAGATATTATTGAATAACTGAACCAATACTTGGTACACATTGGCTTTCCAATCCTAATGTAAGCCAAATGTTACATCTCAATCTGCAAAGCATGTAGTATTTTACAAATGTTTAAGGCAATAAATTGTCATGTATATCAATTTTCTTCTGACATTTACTCTTTATAGCAACTGATCTGAAACGAAACACATGTTCCAGCAATTAAGTTGACTGAAATAATGTAGAACTCCAGTGTTTCCAGAGGTTCTCACTCTTCCACTACAGGGAAAAAAACAAATTCTAGTGCATCAGATCAAATTCCAACTTATTACTAAATGCTGCTCATGGAGAATCAGTAGTTTAATTCAGAGTGTTGGAGGCTTCAAGATTACATAGTAAAAAGAAAAAATAGTCCATACCTCTTTTAATGAGCAGTTATCCCATAACTTACAGAAAAGACAATTTTGCCAGCCTAAGGTTGATATCTTTATTATTTGTTTATGTGAAAGAACTAGACGAGGGAAAGGCAATGGCACAGTCTGATTTACCAGGTTCTCTGTATGTTTTTTAAGGTACTATTGGACTGGAGATGAGAGAGGGAAAAAGAATGCAAAACAGCAGGATAGCCTTCTAGTCTACTAGCCAAATTTTCTTGCATAGAAAAAAAATTGTATTTGTGATTATACAGACCATTAATCTACAGGAGAAAGTCAGGAACTAATCAAGGCGTCATTGCAAGCAATGGTGGTATTTTTCACCCTGCATGAATCAGGAGCAAACCGCCCAGCATTCAGTCTGCAGTGTGAAAAAAGCAGTGGAATTCAGAAACTGCCAGAAGAATATAGAAAGGAATGCTGTACTCTGCATTTCTGTTTCTGCATTTAAATGTTTACATTACCTCTCTATTGCCAATTTTCCCAGCTCAGCTATGTGCAGCTTTTGGCCTCAGTCCTGTAAACACTCTGTGCTCATGCTTGAATTTCTCCATGCGAGTAATCCCTACTGAAGTCACCGTAACTATTCAGGTGCATAGTTTTACTTGCACAGCAGTGTGCAGAAGCTCAGGGTCTTGGAATGAAAAATGAAATGAATAAATGAAATACGAGTTTGTAAGTGAAACAGTCATGCCTACCATGATTGCAGCTGAGTGACTGCTACAGCACTCATGTATAATGGATGCTGCGTTGTGAAAACACATGGTGCTCCATCTCTGTCTCGCTATCTCACTCGCTCTCTTTCTTTCCCTCAGAGAAGTTTCAAGATGACATCAGAAAACAGGAAACTATGTCTAATAGTGTGCCGCTGCACCACTTTAATGATTTTAAAGAATATGATAATAATCCAGAGACGACACAGGCAACATAGCATACTTCTTTCTTCAGCTTCCCCTGCAAGATTCTGTGAAGAGTAACTTCAGCCTTTAGCTGCACCCTTGAAAACCTCATTTACTGCACTATCACGCAGAATACATGCGTATTCTCCTCACGGACATCACAGGTAAGGGAAATTCAGGAATTATTTTACTAGACTTTAAAAACATATTCCTATCTTGAGATCATCACTTAGAAGTAACATTAGCCAGTTATTCAGCATTCTCTTTGATGTCCGAGTTCAATTTGTTTTGATTTCATCTCTTTGAAGAGGGCATCTGTAAGAAGTGTGCTTTTAGTGACATTGGCCAGCAGAATGTGATCAAGTGACCCTATACACAGCTTGTGAAAAATAATAAATTTAATGTTTGTCAAAGCAACAAGTGATCCCTGAAGGGAGGAAATCTCCTTGTGTATTTTTATTAAATGTACAAATATTTCCTGACTTAGGACTGATCTTTTGAACCTCAGATTTCACCTTGTGCTCTATATGTGGTGAGTATCACAAATCATATTATTAGCATTTAGAAAATAAGCAGTATAGAGACAGTCTTCAGAAGGAAGTGCAAGGGTTGTCAATAGTGGTCTATTTGAATGAATATGTGTGGAAGTTTGGGGTTTTTTGGTAATTGCACTTCATTATTTGTTCATTATTAACGAAAACAACAACAACAAAAAGTTTAAATGGTTGAGAAGGCAAGATATCCCCCCAAATCACTAAAATATATTCATAATTCTTTCCCTAACTCTTTCTCTTTATAGGTAGCTCCAAAATAAAATTGTTTGCATTATTCTAAAATGAGATATGTGTTTTTCAAGACACTGTAATGTAATTCATTTTCCATTCTTGGCTCTTGAAATTCTAGGTCAAACCTATTAACTTCTGTGTGGCTTAGAGATGGTTTCAACGAATTCAAAATTAGTACCTTAGACTTACACTATTTTTAGAGCAGAGTGAAGAGTTCCATGTAAAGAAGCTGTTCTGAAATAATTTAACATGGTCTAAGAAAGAAGAAAAGCTAGAGAGATTTCTTTAAAAACCTAATGCTTCTTAGAGAAGCTAAGTATAAGACAGTGATGAAAGGAGCTAGGAAAATGTCTTGCTAAGGGCTGACATCGACTTCTTCTAAGAGAGTTTAAAGAAAAGATTTCTTCATTTCTATTGTGCTTGAAACTGGCACAACATCCTCTTTTATTTCCATGGGACTATTTATCTGCTTTCACAATAAATGATCACATTTATTTCTTTACTAATGTTACAAATGTAGCACATTCATATTTTAAAATCACAGTAGAATCCAAAGACAAAAGTGCTGTAAGGCAAATGTTGTACTGAAAGATTGGGTATGTATGTATGCAAGTGTGTGGGCATGTATTTAAGATTTTTTTTTACCACACAAGACATATTATCCCACATTATACTAATTTCTTTATGACTTCTTTAAGTCAAAATTATACAGTGAGACTATACGATAATCAAAAATCTCTTGAAATTTATTTCCCTTGTGGAAAAAAAAATGAAAACAGTTTTCATAAATTTTTTTTAACTAGTTTCTTTCTCTACAGGGCCTTGCTTCCATATTGGATCCCACCAAAATAAACTGGTTATGGCACAAAATAAAATCCTCACAGATTGGTACCATAATTCTCTGTTCATTTCTTTAGAAGAGCTATGTCTTTATCAGTTCTACTTCTACTCCATCCTACAGCACACTTCCACAAGGAGCCACATTTGTCACATCAAAACATACGATACGGGGCTGTTGATTTTTGTTTTTATTTAAATGCAACTATCAGCTCATCCAAATCGATCATAATCCTTTACCAAGGATAAAATGCCAGCAGAAGTGGAAAGGCCACACAACAGCTGGCATTTTATCCCATGCTCACTGGGGACAGACTTCATTCACATTTGACTAAGTCTCTAGAGATTCAATATTCCCTAATTTGTCATCTATTAAGCGTTCTATTTATCACCAAAGAGGACAAAATCAGCCTTTCCTCCCCCACTCTTACTACTTCTAGAGAGGCTAATGTATGGCAGGGTTAAAAAGCAAGCCTGATTGACAACAGCAGTGGGGAAGGCCAATTTTAATTGCCAAGTTTTCTATATGGGTGACTTGGTTTGTTTTGTATTTTTTATTATTGTTCCAAGAAGTCAGCATATGTGCCGTGACCTTTTTCGAGACTGAGCCACTTTTTATTTACAGCTGCCGTAGTTCAAAAATAGAGACAACCGCAGGCTGTAACAAGCTTCTCTTAGCTGAAAATTGTTACTTTCACAAAACACTACCTTGGTCACCCCTCTTTCCACATTGGCATTTTCACCTGACCACACAAAAATTGAAGAAGATCCTTAGAAAAACTCTTAGTCAAAAAAGTGGGAAGGAAGGAAAAGTTCACCAAGGCTTAACAGTCAACACAGGCTGTGCTCTCAATAAATACTAAAATAAAATGGCACTTTCGATGTGCACAAGCATACATGATCTTAGTTAAAACTCTGACATTGTGAAGCATAGTCATCACTGCTAAATTTATATAAATCAGTTGGCAAAGCACAGAATTCAGTTATGTCCCCTCTAGAGATCCCCTCCATGACAAGGAGCACCTTAGAAAGAAGAGAGTTAGTAAACATGAAACTCTTTACAGATTAAAATGATTTCAACAACGTCTCTAAGCCTAATTATTCCTTTGAAAATGATGGCTAAGATAAATTGCCATGTGGAATATGGACACCCTTAGGTACAAACTAGTTCAATCTGAATGTGCATCACCTTCCAGATTCTTACTCCTCCCCTCAATCCCTACTCGAAGAAACCCTAGCCATATGAGAGAAAGATGGACCACTCTAAAAGGTGCCTGATATGAATGACTTTACCATATCGCTTAGGAGCTACCTCGCTGTATCATTGCCTAGTCCAACCACATTTTCCTCTAAAGCTTTCAAAGATTTTTCTCTCCCGCAGAATAACGTATTTGTAGCTAATATTTATTCCGAATATTTATTGTAATTATTGTATATGTAGCTAATATTTATTCCAAAGCCTACTGGAGCCACTATGTGAAAATGCGAAAGAAAAGCATGCAAAAAATTCTTCTTACAGGTGTTGATAATACATCCCTGATTTTCTGACAGTACATCCAACAGGATATTGCTTATCTTCACAATTTTGCAAATAGGCAAGTTGTGTAAACACCAGTTAGACCATAATCCAAGGAGTCCTAGCACCTAACAGTGTCTAGAGAGAACAACTAACTCAACTTTAGCTTACCATTATCAACACTTTAGTTAATGCTGAATATGTAAAATTTGTATATCCTACGCCTCAAGCAGCTTTGTTCTGATATTCGTAACTCCACAGAAAACCGAGTACTAGGGGAGCAAACAGTACAATTTGCCAGCATGATATGACTCTTTTTTTAAAACAATTTCTGAGGTATATTTTAGGGAAGTTAATGTAGGGGGAAAGGAAATTTCATGTTGCTGTGGCAACTCAAGCAGAAAAAGAAAAAAAGAAGATTCATGCTGCGACACCTATGTGCAGTGTGGTTTACTTTTAAAACACCATTGATTTCCTCAGAGAGGGAAAGAGATTAGCTGGTTTTATATAAGATGAAGTTTACTTCCCAATCCCACAATGCTAAAAGTTCAAACTAAAACAAAGCTCGTCCCCAGCACAATGGCTTGAGGATTTTCAAAAGATGAGCCGATGTGCATCCAGATGTCTTGGTGAGTGGACTATATTACTAGATTTATTTCAGTCATTTAGTTCTCGGGCCAACCAGTAGTCCATAAAAAATGCCGGGAAATTCTGTTGGGAAATTCCACCATTCTGTTTATACTTTGGCAGATTCTTCTCTTTTTTCTCTCCCTATGGTTGAACTCCAGCCTGCCAAAGACCTCTTCCCATAAGCATGAAGCTGCCAAATCAGTATTAAATCCATCAGTGGAGGAGGAGTCAGACCTCTCCCAGAGAATGGGGTTTGTAAGGAGCTGACAATACAAATGGCTTTAACTGGGAAAGCATAGAAAAATCTCAGTTAACAACACAAGGGATCAATTAAAGGAAAAACTTTAAGGGAAAGAGCTGGTGTCCCACTGATCAGTAGAAAAAGATGGGTTTTGATGAGAAAGTCTGAAACTAAAAGTGCAAAAAGCAGATGCAGGAATGAGCAGGGTGAAAGGACTAGGATGAAAATGGAAAGTCAGAAATAGAATTTTCAAGCAAATTAAAATGGAGATGTATGACTGATATTATAGATAGCCTAGACAATATGAAGACAGGTTTTTGAATTTGATGAAGAAGATTTAAAAGCTGCCAAAGGGATTAGGTGAATTGACAGGTAAAAAGGTTAGATCAGGAAGCAGAGAGATCTTTGTCTGCCACTCTTTCATGCACTGAAGGGAAGATAGCTAAAAAGCAGTGAGAATGTACAGAAAAGACCACAGTAATTCAGTAAGAGGCAATGAAGATATGACTTGCATGTTTCAAGGATTTCTTGTTTATAGCAATAGTCTTTGCAAGCATGATGGTTGCCTGGGTTCATTCAGGAGCCTCACCCTCTGGACATGAAGAACAACAGCTCTAGAGACGGTACGAGCAAGAGCTGGGGTACTTTAGCCTCCCAAACTGGGAGTTCCTCTAGAAAAACGAAAACCTGGTGAGAACGGCAGCTCAAACCACTGGACACGGTTTGGTGCATTAGTATCTGCTTATTTAACATATGTGATACAGATGCCGATCTACTGTAAAGTGCATACAGCCCTAAAGCCGAGAACGACAATAATAAAAATTACACACGCACAATCTGCGGCTTGGAACATATGTGTCATGGAGACAAACGCATTGTTTCGCTTTTCGAGAGTGTCTGGGGGTTTGGGTTGTTTTTGCTTTGTTTTATTGATTTCTGAGAACCAAGAAGGTTGTTTGGTGGAAAGAGTGGGCAGTCGGCAGGCCTTGTTCCTTGCTGCAGCTTGAACACGCTGTTCCTGAAGCAGCACTGCTTTCCAGAGAGGAAACACAGCATCCTTGCTCCTTTCTCCTCTGACGGCACGCAGCAGGTTTCATGATACTTGGCACTTTTTTTCCCCAGATTTTAAAAGGTTGCCTTGGAATGAAAGAAAAAGTCATTTAGAATTCTGTTATATATAGCTTTATTTCTAAATCGATTTAATTCATAGTTACTTACCTAGGAAAGACTGCATTTATTACAGGGAAAACCCTTTTCTTGTGGAATTTACTTTTTCTTTCTTGGCCAGAATGAGTACTGGCACATAGTGTGGCCTTTTCTGATGAAGATCAGCTGTTTTTCATGGAACAATAAGCTATTTCCAGTTAGCATAGTTATTGTTTGAATTTCTTCTAGTGTTTTGATGATGATGTTGGTTGCATTTAATTATATCCCTGCGGAAACAAAGAGATAACATCCTCCTTTCTCAATATATCTTTCTCTCACACATGCTAGGAACCAGCTTCCTAATTACCGAGTAAGGCTACTGCTAATGACAACATAATCAAAATGTAGAAATTCATTTTTCAAATGCATGAAAAAACACCATCTGCATGCATCTTTTAAGTGAGACATTAAAAGCCTGGCTCCGTCTGTTCTGTGGACATTAAAAATGTGTAAAAATGAGGGTTTTCCCTGATGTCTTTGACCAAAATTTCTCATCTTCCCACAATTGCTCAGTCTGTTCTGTTCCAGTTATTCATAATATTAGACCTGTTTTTTCTTACTTTAATTTCATATCATTACTTCTCATCATATTCACTCTCAGCTCTTAACCCTTTCCAACACGGATTATTTTGAATCTCATTTAATTATGATTCAGTTAAGCTTGGTATAGGCTCAATTCTCTTTGTTCCATGCTGTTCTTCTTTCTCCCTCTTCACATTAAATTCTGATAATGTATTTTTAGTAACTGGATGTTCAGACCTTAATGAAATAGTTTCTGTCTTGTCACAGGAAGAGGGACTTTCACTTCTCCCTTGGATCTTTCGATAGCCTAAAGGTAGTTCTCATCTCTTTTACTGCCATACCACAAGATATATAAATGAGAGGCAAAGTCATGTCTAGCTTGCTCTGCAGTGTCACCTCTAGATCTCTTTGTTATCTCCAGATCTCTTCAAGGTATCTTTCCTGTCCTCTGAGCTTGTTTTCCTCTCTGTGTATGTACTTATTTTTTTAGTTAAATCTTGGGTCTATTTTCTGTCCATATCTTTTCTCTTGAGGCCTTTATTATTCGTACTTTTCTGTGGAAACCAGTTACATTTTAGCATATTTTTTCTCACTGATATTTCTGTTTCTCACAAATTGGTACAATCTGCAAATTGCATCAATAAATTTATAAGACTAATCCTAATTGCCTGTGCATCTGGCCTTATTCCCTGCTGATTATTTATGTTATTGCCTAATGCTTTAGTGAGAAGTCAGTCCATACGAACACATCTCAGCTAAAAAGACTTCAGAATAGGTGCTAAGCTAGATATTTAGAGTCTCATCCAATATCCACTGAATTCAACTGAAATATTTCAATTGACGCTGATGGTGTCTAAGTCAAAAGAAATGACATAGCTTCTATATGATCACAGCTGCACTACATCCCTTGATATTACAGCTCAGAGTAGGATAATCAGCAGGAAGAGTCATACACTTGGTAAGGACTACAGAGGCTCTTAGCAGAGTGGCAGTTCAGAGATGAGAATTTCAGGCTATCCTGGAAATTAACAGAGTGCAACTTGAGTATATTTTATTAACAGAAATGCCTGAAGGAATAACACTAAAGTTACCCAAACTTTGAACAGCTCTTTTTAATGTTTCTCTTTGAATAGAATGGAATTTATTTCTCATTAGAAATCTTTAGCAATCCCTGTAGACTACAAATTGAAATGAAGAATTTTTGCACAGTACATTCCTAAGAAAAGTCTGTATCCAGTGATGAATATTTCATAACCAAGAGGAAAAAAATAAATTAAGGGTTTTTTGCCCATTTACAAAAACTACCTTTTCCATGTGGTATGCTGGCTCCTAACCAGCATACCATCTCGCTCTTGATATGCTATGTGCTAAGTATTTTTCCCTTAATTATTTGAAATCACAAGATTAGCAGCAATGAGCTAAGGAACTTCCTTCCGCTTCTAATTCCAGGCGCAAGAGAGTAGAGTTAAAATAGGCAAAACAACCACTTCCCTTGAAACTGGACCACAAAACTCAGAATCATTCCCCAAAAGAAGACAACTTACTTACTTACCATATTTTTCATGTGCATGACAAAAATAATAGTTCATTGAACTTTGAAGGATCAGTTCTGGTAGGGATTAAATAGTAGAATTGTTCAATAAGCATTTCTTTGGGGAGTTTATAGTATTTTCTTAGATTGAACTGACTTGTTTTTAAGAATCATTAATTTGTTTTTGAAAAGTCTGCTATGACCTTCTGATGAGGGCAGGTGCAAATGGCAACAAGTGCAATTCATGCTGTGCACCAGATCACTCCAGCTTTCCAACATTTGCTTCTACCAGAATTTGTTTATTAAATATAAACTGAAACTCAGAAAATTGAATGGTGGGAATGAAAATTTAAAATCTAACAACCTTAAAGTATCACAGGAGATTTTTTTTTCTCTAAAGAAATATCTTACCTCTTTTACAGATTGTTACAAATTGTATAAAAAAGTTGAAACCAGACTTCCCTCTGTGCAGAGCCAGGGCGGCGGTGATGACAAAGGCTTCCCCGCTAGAGGCCACTACTGCCTCAGCCTCCTGCCCACATCTGTTCCCAAGTAGGTCAGGGTCTTCTTTACCCAAACAGATGCTGTAAACCCAACGCACAGCTTAAATTGTTAGGAAAAAGAGAGGTACAAAACCCAGAGGTC
>JAUBNY010001187.1:1749173-1760265 GCA_032275445.1 Crypturellus soui
GGACTGTGCCTGCAGCATGTACTGCAACCTACAAGTCCAGCTTGTGTCTCAGATGCACCCCATGGCAAACCAGTAGAGTTTGCGAGGGCGGCCAGCTATGCTGAACACCAGCCTTGAACGGAGCCCCAGCCCAGCTGAGCTCACAGGCCCTTGCTGCCACTGAGGAGGAACCCCAGTTACACCATTCAGCTATTTATGCCACCTTGGTGGTATTTACATTGAAACATCATGGAGAGAGAGAAAAAAAAAGAAAAAAAAAAGTGTATCATCCTTTCTGTTTACCTAAAGGGCAGTTGCTTTAAACATATATATATGAAGGTCACCCCAAAACCTGTGTCTAAATCTTATGTAAAGCTATTACGGAACCCAAGGTCGTTTGAGGAACCTGTGCCAAACAAAAATGCTTACACTGTATCTAAGCTTGGGTAAAATGTGCAAGTTGTGGTAATACTCATCAAAAGAAACTGCTTAAGAACTAGAAAGGATATTATATCGAGAAGCAGTTCTGTGAAACCAACGAAAGCTGTTTTCCCACAGATTTGTGTCAGGTAGCTGAGGACAAACCTTATTTGAATCTTGCCTTGAAATGGTGGCATTTAGAAAGGCACAGTCCCAGCAGGCAGTAGACATTCAAATGTCTTATAAAAGCTTAGGTTGCAGTTTCTTTCTCATATGGAGCTAATGACTTTTCTATCTAGCACCTATTTTCCTACAACCTGCAGGTTTCTGTAATGTCTTTGGCTTTACATATAATCTGAGTAAGTGAAACTCCAAGACATAGTATCAAACTAGGTTTGAAAACAGGCTGCAAATAATCAATAACCAGCACAGAAATGTCAATATGCCTTTCACAGGTAAATGGTGTGTTGGGTGGTGTATTGGGTTTTTTGAAGAGACTGACAGATGTTTTAGAATTTCTTTCCCCACTTACACCAAAAGAAATGGTAGATAAAGGAAAAAATGAACATCTTGTTTGCTTCCGTATTTTCAATTATTCTTTCTCTCTTATCCCACTGGTATTGACACTATCTAAAATAAGAAGCTTAAATAGGTTTCTATATATGTCTACATAATGATTCTAATTTGCTGCAGAGAATAAATCTACTTAATTAAATAGATTTTAAGTTGCCAGGATGTCAAGGAATAAGAATGACTAGCTAAAGGATTCATGCACAAAGTCTACTATGTCTCAAAGACTTCACATCAGTTTTCATTCATGAGTACACTTCGATAATAATAATCTTTGGGTCAGCAGTGAGCTCAGACCCAGTAACTGGGGATTTCCAGTTGACAGAAGATGAAATACTTGCTTCTTTCCCATTCCTTCTAAACAACTCTGTGAAAAATATGTGCCAAAAGCATACACTATCAAAGAAGGACATTTTTACCTCTTTTGCTCCTGAAGCATATTGTACAAGTATGGTTTTGTAGCTTAAGCCAATCTAAGATCAGACACCTATCAAAAGGAAAGAGCCTCTCACCCTGCTCCACAGCCCAAGCTTGACCCCTGATCTGTCAGCACCATTATTCACACGGCCATGCAGTGGGTTGCAGTAACTCAGAGATGCAGCTGAAAATTAAAACTTGAATCCATTCTCCTCCGCAAAATTTTCAGCCAATTCTGATCAGATCACTGATGTGCATCTTCATGCAACCACACCATTGCAAGTGTCCAAACAAGGAAGGGTATGACAAAATGCACGTGAATGCGTGGGCAGGCGGAATTACCCCATTTGGCAGCACCACAGTAGGTTGGCTGAAGTTATAAAGTTGAATCATAAGTTGGCAAAGCCCAATCATATGGACTAACATAAAAAGAAATCATACTTGATTTGTTTTCTGACTTAAGATGAAATCTAAGTGGCAACCACAATAAACATTACTATGTTTTATTCAAACTTCAACCCAGTTTTTGCCTAATTATTTTTTAGTATTATCTATGGAAATACCACAGTTCCTGTGATGGAACTTGTTACATACACAGCACAATAATTCCCAGGAATATATCTGATTCCAAAGTAGTGAGATAAGAACAGATTTTCCTACTAGCTCACTTTTGCAGTAGCTAAAAGGCATTTCCATTTTGCTTTGTCATCTTCTAATAGCAGAAAAAAAAAACAACCAGAAGAAGTCTCTAAATGTTTTCAACACTGGATTCAGAGTCTAAAATATAACTGAGGATGTCCTGGTGGTATTCAGTGACTCATAGTTGGTTCAGAATCAGGATATCTATTCTACATAAAAGGTATGTTCTCCTTTTGGGCCGTCTAAACCAATCTGCCTAACTTGGGCTAGTGTAGTAAGATAACTTGGGAGTTGCGTTGGAATAGCAATGTCAGGGAGCCTGGGGCTGAAGCCACACTACCCAAATTGAAATCCACATTGCTGAAATAGCCATGCTATTCTAACCTGTGGTGGGAACATTACTCTTTCGGTTTATGGTAGAGGAAAAAAAAAAGGAATATAGCCATTGTTGTAAGCCTTTTCACTTAGATAGAAGCATATTAAAGAATTAATCTCCATATCTATTACTTCATAGGATCTTTACTAAAATTATATTCCATTTGAAAGTTTTAATTTTAAATTTTCTTCCGAATTCTGTAGTGCTATGTAAGCCTGTTACAATATAGAGATCAACATACAAAATATATTTCTCTGCATAAATGTATTGTTTAAGGAATTGGGGGAAAAAAAAGAGCAATGCAGATCGCATGCATGTACATGCTTTCTTCCCTACACATGCCTAGCTTTTCAGCAAGGTGCAGCATCCTTCCACAGTACCTGCTCAGTACCAGGGAGGGTTCAGGCACCCTTCTGCCTCTGCTGCATGCTCTGGTGGACTCCACACCTCAGAAAAGTAAGGCCACATTCCCACATATTAAAACAGATTCCTGCAATCATCAACCAAAGCATTCTGGTGGCTTTTTACCAATCAACTGAGTAGCCACCGCGGTTATTAGCATGTGAGATTATTCACCAGAATAGCAAAAGAAACGTTTTACAATATTATAATATGTATGTCAGCAATAGCATGCATAGGACTTTTGATGTCTCTGAACAAGGACTAAAGCTTTTCTACATCCTGTTCCCCTTGTGTCCAACAGGATGCCCAAGTCAAGTGGAGGTCTCATGCTTTCAGGGAGAGGGAGGTAACGACCTCAAATGCAGACACACCTACGTTACACATAATTAAAGTTTGCAGATTAATATTCATCTTTTATGTTCAAACTTGGATTGCCATGGATTTTCTTATCTTTTTTTTTTTTCCTACTGTAACACTGTCCTATCAAAGAAATCTAAAATTCACTCTATTGCATTCCTAGTTGAGCATTCAACTCATTTGGTCATTCAAGACACGGAAGCTCAGCAATTTACTCCCAAAGCTAAGGTTAAATACCATTTCAGTCAAGGAGATGCTTTCATTAAAGCTCTGAGAAAGGCCTTAAAGAGAATATGAAATGCAAAATATGCAGTTCAACAAGAGCACAGTTCTATTCCTTTACAAATTATATTGTTTTGGGGGGGTTCTTTCGACTTGCAAAACCAACTTCTTTTTTTCACAATCAATCTATCTGCAATGTCCATTCACTTATTGAAGCTAAAATCTACCTTCATGTTCAACAAAATGGGCAAGGAGATGCTCCTACAGTCTAAAGACATAAAGTCAATAACAACAGAAGAGGGAATGGAAGAGAAATGAACCTGCACAAATAAGGAGGAATCCTGTAGAGGCAGATAGCCTGAAAACAATAACAAGGAATTCACACCAACCAATTTTACCAAATACTTTGAAAGTATCAAAGTTTTTAATTACTTAACATAAAGATTTCCCAGTTTTTGCAGACCAGAAATCTTAGAAGTCTGGATTATCATTTATAAATTATATTATTTATATACTGTGCATACTATATAGCAATAAATAATGCATGTTATATAGATCTTACATAGCAACTGGTATAAGGCTTATATCTCGTAGTGCTACTCTGCTGTAAATGTTAAATTATGATAGTTTAACGCTTTAAATTTTGTACCCTCAGTTTTCATACAGCTTGACATAGGGCTAAACTATGAGAATTGCTCATGCACATGGCAACTTCCCCACTGATTACTGATTTTGCTCCTTGGATGATTCTATTAAACAACATGTGATGGACCGTTAAGTGAGTGCTCAGTAATTTAACAGCTCTGCACAGCAAGGTTACTTACAGAGGGAGATTCACTTCATGTATTTTAAAGACAGATTAAGTATTTTGTTTTTATTTTCATGGAAAGTCTTGATTAAACCACAGGGTTGCACTACTGCAGCTGTGTCTTTAATTTTTTTTCTTGGTCATTTTAAGTACTCCTCTGCAGTGCTGTCCTAGATTATTCCAACCACTCCCATTGTCTGGGAGAAACAACTCTGGCTGATATTTTATTTTCCTGAGTTTGTTTAACTGACTATCATTTGTTTCTCTTAAAGGCATTTTTATACAGCCTGACATTTACAAGAAGATCAAGAAATTCACATGATAAATGGAGGTCAGTCCATCAGAAACTTAGCCCTTTAATCCATTAGGCAAATGGTTAAGTTTAAAGCAAAAGAAATGGATCTGGGATAATTTCAAATCCTTTCAAAAATTTTTCACACTAATTTGCTTTGAAAATTCTTCACACTAAGAGGTTTAGCTGAGGATGAAATTGCTTGGACTGAAATTTAGCTCAAGAATTCGACAGAAGGAAAAACATGAACATCTGTATCTTTCAAGGTAAAGTTAGAATTTTCTTAACTGGTTTTCATTTTGATTTACACTGTCTGAAACTGAATGGTTTTACATTATAAAAATACTTCCTAGAGCAATCGTTTCATAGCTTCCAAACGTTGCCAGTGTCATAAACAGTGACATGTCAAAGTTGGTAAAGGAAAACCTTAGGAACAGAAAGCTCAAGATTTTCTCAGGCTAATCTTATTCAGGCAGGTCTGAAGCTAGAGCCAAATTCAGAATTACTCCCTTAGGAAACTTATGCGACTGTTCCCTGCCTAATTAGGACTATTTCAAAAAATAATACCAGAAATTAATCTCCAATAAATGTCTGAGACCACTAATTTGTTATTATATTTCACATTCAGATAAGAATATGTGTGACAATTTGCTGGATTATATATTGAATATTTACTATTTAAATAACTTATAGTTTTATCTAGCTATGGTCACTTTCTTAGTTTATGAGAGGGTGGGAGAGAAACCATTCATTTTGATTCAAAAAAAAAAGAGAAAAAAAAAACAGAGAGATATATCTTTCCTCTAGGACTGGAAGCAGGAGGTATTTTCACCTTAGCAGAGCCTAACATTTGAGTAAGGGCTTTCCCATCTATTGCTGACAGTAAGAGTCACAAAAAGAGTATTTTTTCTCTAAGACTGAGCAAGTTACTGTTAGAACAGAGAAAATAGGCTATACTTGCATATACACAAACAATTTCTCCCTTTCTTGACTAACTTCTGTTTCTTTCCAGAGTTGTCTTCACCATGGCTCTAAAAAATGATCACATATCCACAGAAAACTATCTAATTTTTGATCATGTCCACTCAAGAGCTAAAAGTTGCTCTAGGCCTTGCTATAGTAGACAGTTCTATAGAAACTGGAATTTGAAAAAAACTTCTTGTCTTTTCATTGCTGCTACTTTTTTCTGCTCCAAATCAGTACATTTCCTAACATTATAACTTGTGCAGTTGGTGGTTTAACTAGAAGCATCCTTACTTCTGTGAAAACAAAGCCCATCTGCTGCTAATATTGACTCTGTTGCTAATCCTTTTGCTTCAAAAATTGTTATCACTAATTCCCTGAATCTGAGAAAAAAAAAAATACAGCAGTTTATCACCTGGTTATAGGCAGTTCCTGCAGTTTCCAGACAGTATGAGGGAAGAAAAGAGGGAAGAAATATGACAGTACTGGTTAGGCTAAAAACACATATGCAGCATTGCTCCTATGTACACAGCATGTACCAATGGGAACTGGGTTTGGTTTGGGAAAAAATATGTTGGGAGATGCCAAACCATTGTATACATGTCAATCTATAAGTCTAGGCAAAGTGTTCTCACAGTTCCGAAAACACATGTAAATAAATGCAGCTGTGCAGTAAAAATGTACTCACACCAGACGAGAAAAAGTTTAGCCACACAAGGGAGAACAAAAATATATAACTCCCTTTATGGAATAGCACCTGCTTTACACCAAAACTTTGCAGAAATTTTCTTTGCACTCCTGAGGAACTGCAGCAGCTTTGGTCCTGGGGAAATGCAGGGTGATTGCTTCTTTTGTTTGACTTTTATACTCTTGATTATGCATTGGATGAAGGGAATATGCTTCAGAAGAGCTGAATAAAGATATTCTGTATCCTTAAGTTTCTTTCTTTTCTGTAGTGCCAAATGGCAGAAGGGCAAAATAAGTAGATGTTGGGCAGAAAAAATGAAATATTATCTTTCCTCCAGGATGGAATTGGTTTGGTGAACCAGAAATTGCATTTTCTTAAGAATAAACTCAAAAAGAAACAGAATTTCATTGCTAATTATTACTTGTTCCAGTTTTCAGTATGGCTTAAAATTGACCTCTTTCAGTATTAAAGCTCTCATTCGCTTTTTTTTATTTCTCATTTTTTTCTAGGTCAAAACTGGGGCATCCAAAACATTTTAGTCAAATCAACACTGCATTTCCAGTAGCTAAAGCTTTTTTTTCTAATAAAATATTTTGTCCAAGTGCTAATTACCTGCAACTCAGTGCCCTTCTTCACTGATCTGATCGCTTTCCCTGTGATCTATGCATATAGCTACAATTCTACTGTTAAACATGTATCTGCCACAAGCTATTTCATGTGGGACAGACAAAATGGCACTTATACATTATTCCTAGTCAGAGTCCCATAGGAATGAAATATCATGTCAGAGATATTAAAGGCGTGTACCAGATAGAGAGGAGGATTTCAGCTTAGCAGTATCTGTCTTGCTGCAGCACCACTTTGACAGGTCAATCTACCCATGCCCTTTTTCCAAAGCAGAATGGCAAATGGAGCAAGTATACCACAATTCACTCTTCCATTTGGGCTTCAAAAGCCCTCTTTTAAAATGGCTCTGACATTAATGTCTACAGAGCCAGTTATTTGGTAGAGCTGAGGTGACCATGCTACCTTGAAGCAATTGGTCATTGCCTCTCCAACTATTACTCTTCTCCTTTACTCCTGATTTTTCATTAGTAAAATGATTTATAATACTTCAATAAAAATTATTAAAACATACGTTTTAGATTTTTAAGTACAAGTGCAAGGCTTTAGCCTTGCTCTTTTTTATTTGGATCGTATCAGTGCAGCCCATTTCCTACCTTCCATCTTTACTCAGTTCCTCTCAGTACACAGGGCTTGGGACGATATCCTAAAATAAACATCGTAAATTAAAGTGTCAGTCCTTTGCATATGCTCTAAAATTCCATCTGAAAAGCAGTCAAAAAAAGAAAAGAAAAGAAAAGAAAAGTAGTTTCATGTAACACTTTGCCGCTTTCTATCTTGGAGAAAAATCTGATTTCTTAAGCTCAATCACTGCACCAAGAAGGCCTACTGCATCTGTTAAACTCATTGACTGTGACTACTGCCTTCATGTGAAGGAAAATTCAGACTTCTGGTTTGTGTGAAGCCCAGCAATGACATCATTAGGGCTCGGGGGTAGGGCAGGGAGGACGGACAGCGATGACACAGCTTAGCCTATGTGGGCCAAGCTCCAAAAGGGCTACGTGCTCCCTCTAGACATTGCACAGTCTCAGCACAGTCTAAAATACCATTCACATTACAATATTTTGAGCTGCCAACCACTGCCAAATTTACTGACTGTAAGGCTAAAAAAATAAGGAGAAGTCAGCCATTTATTTTATTATACTTTTAGATGTCCATTATGATGGTAAGATATAGTAGGGGAAAAAATATCTTTGCTCCTCTGTTGAGTATTTCCAGATTACTGGAATGCCTTGGCTGCACTTATTTGGATAATTCTGTAGCAAACACAGAGCTGTATCATACAGCATATATGAAAATCTACAATGGTTTTATGAATTCCTGAACAGAAGGGCTACTTAAAAAATTTCCCTTGGTTTTCTCAGGAAAATACAGAGAACAGGAATTCACTCTGCTGTGCTTTCAGTGCCACCAAGAGTAACAGATAACCAGTTAATGAATAATTACATAACCCTACTAAGAAAAAAATATCCTTTGAGAAAACCTAATTTTAATTATGCTCCAACCAGCAAGTGTTTTCATCACTGACTTGAACTGAAGTCACTTGAACTGAAGAAAGTTGCGTGTCTTTTAAAACTTCATTACTCATACACACATAGGAACCAAGATGTGACCCAGATTCTAGAGCTGTACTCTTTATTCTTCCAATTAATTCGCGGCTGGAAAAATATACTTGAGGGTAGATTAGACAGGTTCTTCCTAAATGTTATCATTCAGGCTTTAAGACCATTTCCATGAGTGAAATTCCAGACATAATAATGAATATTGCCTTAAGATTTTGTGGAGTGGATGCACTGCCTGGCACGTTAAATTGTAAATTTTCTAATTCTGTGTTACAATAAGCAGTTAAATGCTGCTGTAGCAACACATCAATAAACACAGTCTCATTTTTGAATGGGATAAATACAAACAGCAGACTTCCGCCGCAGCAGAAGTCACTAATACATTTTTTTAACTGTTCACTCCCGGGGCCGAATTCTCCACTGACCGACACCACTGTAATTTAACTGACTTTCACAGTTAAAGTCCCGTTATGCACAAAAGACAGTAGAATTGATCAATGGAGGGAGGAGGGATTCCTCAGAGAGGAAAATATACCTATCTCTCCCCAGCACACTGGGAGAAGTGTCAGCATCTTGCTTTCTTCCAGACTCTAACTGGGTTTAATTTGCTTTCAATTTATTTTTCCAGCTTAGTCTGAAAGCTGCCCAATTTACTAAAGTCAGCAAGGTCAGTCCTTGCTGTTCCTTTTTTATGTGATGAAAGGGGGAAATCATATTCCTGAGCAATAAAAAATATATTCAAGGAATCATAACTGTCAGAGATGAGGCAAACTCAGATTCTTCCTTTCACAGGTTTTAACTTCTCTGAAAATCTATTTCCACTGAAAGATGTGATTTTACATATATATATATATGTAATATATATATGTAATATATATATATATATATGCATATATTTTCACAGTATGTCTTCATTGTGAAAAACGCAATAATAATGTGAGGAATGTTGAGGAAGGGGGGTTGTTTTTTTGGAAAAGTTGCTGTTGATCTTGCAGAAAAGCAAAAAACAAGCATCTCTTCAAGGTATCTAGGAAGATAAATGCAAAAGTCTGTGCTGAGCAAGAACTGGCACTTTCTATTCTGGCAGTCCTGGAAGCTGGATCTGATGCACCAGAAGAAGATAGAAGGACATTTTGGGCCAGACTGCCTGGCAGGTCTGGCCTGGAAGCATCATGTCCCTGGCCCCAGCACAACTGCCACAAATCCACACACAGCTTTATTAATAACCTGTCCTGGAGTCCATAAAAAGAGGTAAATCTGTGACACGTTTTAGACTCAGAGAAATGCTAGTTCCCAAAATAAATTCAATCAAACATTTTTTCCAAGGAGTGCTGTACTCAGGAAGGGAGTAGATGAAACGTCTCATGTCAAGGTCAGCCAAGGAGATATCTACAAGGTAGCTTTAAGAAAGCAACTGTGACAGCTACCACCAATCTATTTTTTCATTAGAGTTGGACTACATAGAGTCAAATTTTCCAAAGTTTTCACTTTTCATTTTTGCATCAGAAGAACTGAATTTTCAAAAGCTTTTATCAAACAATGTGCTATCCCTCTGAAAATCTCGGTTGAACCCTGCTGAAATTCCCTGTCATAGCACATAGAAATGCCCTTCAGAATCCTGTATGTGAGCCTTTTATTTATGTTTTGTTGCTTTTACCTCCCTTCCACTTGTTCTGTGTTCCCTGGAGTTTCACATTGGTGACATCTGTGCTTCTCTGGGGAAACCTGCCATTATATTTTTATCATATAAATGGAGAGGTGAAGTGAATTGTGAAGAAAGCAGCACGAACTATCTGTACAAAGTCTGTAAATTATCCACAAATCTGGTTGAAAATTTGGCTGCACTCTTTTGACAGAACTCAGAGCTGCAGTTCTGTTTCCTGTTGGGACTGAAAATAAAATTGCAAAGAAATATGGACTGTACTCATGGTCCCCTTCCTATACCATGATGTTGGCTAACATATGAACCATAAAATCAAATATTATTACCTTTATATTTTATTGTTTAACATTAAAAAGTCACAGATGCCTAAATATGGATCTTTGAATTTTTAATAATTTTGACTTTTTAAGCTTGTGGTTAAGAGAGGATTTATTCTGTTTTTATTCAGAAAGCTAGAAGCATTTTAGCAACTGTTAAATTTCTATAGGTGCATATTGGTCTATACTCTTTATAACAGATACTTTCTATATTTTAAATTCTACCATCCATAGCAAGGGGAAGATACTGCTGAGAAAATAAATGTACATTTTCTGAGTTTAAAAAGTACGTCTATACATTTTATACATCTATTGCATTGTCTAAGAGAAATTTCTGAGATGCCTCTCAGATGTTTCTCAGATGTGCTTTCCCATTTTGTCTCTGTCAGTAGACCACTAGATTTGGACCATTTAGGATCATTACAGAATTTGTGAGTAGTATTCATAAAAAATACCATAACAAGTAACTGTGGAAAATGGATTTCTTCATCTCTCTCAAGAGAAGGACAGAAACAGTGCCAAGGTCTCTATCTCAGAATCTGTTCTGAAAGCTTCATGTCTAACCGTGCAATATGGTTTTCATACTCATTCATGTCAGGTCATTTAAGGACCTCTCTTCAAAAATCCTTATTCATTTCCAAGAAACTGAAAGGGAGAAATTAAATGACCTGAGATGCATCATCATTAGAAGCAGCTGAAACTGGTCCCAAAGTCACTAGATGAGGGAGCCTGAAAACTCATTTCTCATGAGATTCTTTCCGTTAGCAACCAGAATAGGGAAAAAAAAACTGAA